>JAIPRM010007385.1:0-17257 GCA_025469315.1 Stegophylla sp. TES_Ste_2020 | reverse complement strand
TTTTACATAATTGTCAAATATTATAAGATACGCAAATAAGTACTATAATGTGAAATACATTTGCGGGCCGGATAATAAATGATGACGGGCCGGAGTTGGCCCGCGGGCCGTAGTTTGGCCACCACTGGTATACGGTATAAATCGTTTCTAATGATGATCATAAAAAGTTATCGTTTCCGCGCGTAAAAGGACTCATGAACGTGACACATATTTTGATTATTAAATTGTCATTGCATTATTTTTTCAAAACTATTTCATTCGTTTGATTTTGATATTTTATACACTTTATACCGAATAATGTGCTGTGTCGTAAGACAACCTATAAATAGACAATGCATGTGATCGAAATTAATTTTTTTTTTATTTTAATCGTTTTGAATATACTGACTATTGGCTATTTTGATCAACAATGACTGCCTAGTTCGTTGAATGTCATTATAAACGGTTTCTGATGTATATATATAATGCACAATTTAATTTTGAAGGTTTTACGCGGAGATCACGAGGGGGCGGCGGTGGTAGGGTCATTTTAGGTGAGGAGCAGTTTTGAATAAATTAGAATACTTTTACGCATTTACCGCCATAGTTTCGGCAATGTCCGTCCCAGAATACAGATCGCATTATCTACTATGAGCATTCGGTAAACAAATTTTGCAAGTGCACGAGATAATTAAATCTAAAATCACGTAAAATTTTCACAATAATATTATCTTAACGTAACACAGATATTTACAATACAGTCTTTTGGAATTGGCTGTGACAATTATTTACCAGGCCACTTCGAGTTTGACAGCGTATAAATCGACCGGTTTATCCGTAGAGTTCAACACGCGTCGGACGTAAATCTTTTTAGATTCACGAGTGATATAATATTATCATTACATACGTAGTGCTCGATCTCGGGAATCGATTCGATAAAATATTATACGGTGTAGACCATGCGAATTTGATTTTAGTCGGAAAGCCGCTCTCGTTGAGAAAAATGGGAAAAAGTTCTTTTTTTTTTTTTTATGGATTTTAACGGGTAGAAGATAACAGCACTGAAGATAACTACAGATTTTTAGTTATTCTAAAAACGCGTCTCCCTACCCCGTGCGAGTTCATCACCCTTAACGCTGCTGCTGTGACTCCGTGCAGGGATTTACGAAAAAAAAAAAAAAAGGCGTCGTCGTAAATAAACTACTGCCGCGGTAGGTCGTGCAGAGGAAAACTTACAGTGCAGTGGTGGGGTATGACTTAACGGATAAAAACGCACTTCGGGCGAGAATTTTTTTGTGAATTTTTTTTTTTATTAGTCACCGCCGCGGAATGCGATCCAGATACACGCATTGCGTCTACGGCGAGCACGTACTCGACGAAAACATTATTATTGTAAGTATTATAAGTGCGTTTTGACGGTGAGCATATTGTCGCAGTTCGAAAATAAGACCTATCTCGAAATTTGCGAACATGTGGTTTTTGTAAATATGAGTAAATTATTACCATTAGGAAATTTTTTGTAAGGTATTTATTTTTTTTTTTTCTTAAATTTTTCGTTTTTTGTAAATTACAAAAATTATTACAAAACATGTATTACATTGTTTATCACACGATAATGAATTGAACAATGAACAATTGAGTTGTTTAATATATTATATTTTTATAACTAATATCGGATCGAATAGATATTATGAGTAATATTTTTAATTAGCATAAATCATTGGGAGTATGTTTTTTGGGTGTCACGTAAACCTTCGAACTATGCGAGATAGGTCTCATTCGAAGCTGTTTGAAGAGTCACAATTAAATTAACACAGAGTGCACGGCGGAGGAATGTTTGGAATTCGTTTTGTTCGCTCTCTCTCTCTCTCTCAGTCACTTCCCAGACACCGCTTAATCGTCTAATAATGGTTGTTGGTCGCCCGTAACGCCGCCGCCGCGTTCTTCTCCATTTCGATTGCGGTGCAATAATTTCGGCGTTTCGCGACCAAAACGCGATTGTACGTTACGACTTGTTATTCGAATAATTATTTTGCAAACACTCGCAATCGTCTCGTAATATTTTAGGTATTTAATCCGACACCAGACGAGAAAAATTACAATCTTTACATTGCTTTTAAATGGAATCTTCAATAAATTTAGTTTGAAAATATTTTACGTTAAACCGGTGGAAAATTAATCGCTTTATTACTATCATTATTATAAAATCTAAAATTAAACGAAAATTCGACACGAAAACTTTGTCCGGACTGGAAGAAAATATTACGATTTCTCGGTATTTGTCGTGCTACGGTATTGAATAATATAAACGGATTTCGATTTATCTTTGTCGACCACTTACAGTATTATATAACAAAAAAATTTGCACGATTTGTTGTTGACGCTGGTGTTTCCAGGATTATTTATTTTTTATTATTTTGGCGCATATTCACGAATATTTCCGAGAACATATAAATATATATCTGTAATCGTATATGTATATATTTGAATACTACAAGAATTTCGAGTAAAATTAATCTTATTTTCTGAATATTTGGAATTCTATTTTCGTTAAAATTAATTCAGAAATAGTTTAAAAATATAAAATTTAATCAGTTTTCACGTATTATTGTTATTATTATTTTCTAATCGTGATTTCGTCGGAGCGGAGCAAGCAACGGTTAGGAGGTGCTAACCAAATTAGTTTGGTTCAATGTGAGTGTATCATAACTGATTTTTTTTTAATCGCTCGTAATAGGAATATTGTTCTGGTTTCTTTTGATTCGTTTATTATAACTGGATCTTGTTTAAATGTCTTACAACGTGACATTTAAAAACATTGTCCTCCGAACGCCACCTAATATCGCCCCAAACCAACCCTGACCTAACCCAATCGTCGACTTCGCTCATACGATTTTCACGTTCCGAAAGACCGAAAGAGATGGGGAAGGATGTGATGACGGCGGCAAAGACGGCAAAGTTGTAAGTGCCAGCGAAGAAAAAGAATGTTATTAATTAAATTAAAACGACAATATTCAAGGAGGTTTTAAACAGCTGTTCGGATCACAGCGTATGGGGATCTATGTTATTATCTTAGTATTCGAATAAAAAATTTTAAGTATTTTTTACTTCGAGGGTAGTTTTTTCATTCAACAATCATGTTATCAATAATTTAATAATTCTCCGGCGCATTTCTCACAGATTTTTAATCCGTCGAGCCCCAAATTATAACGCGATGCTATTTCAAACGCCCGCGTGTTAAGTCCGACACCAAGGTCTTCGGCGGTCATTATTTATTTTTCCCCGTTCTCGAACGTCGCCGACCGAGTGAATACGCGAAAATTTACGCGATAATAATAATATGTAGTCGGAGCGCATTAGCCTTGACGAGTTCGGTGCACGTATGTAGGGCAACGACGACGAGTGATTAGTTGTGGCGATATTATTATTATTATGGCCGTGTTTTCTCTCTCTCTCTTTCTCTCGGTCGTGTGTGTGTGTGTGTGTGTGTGTGTGTGTTGTTCAAAATAGATTATTATTATACACATCGACTGAAAACAAAGCAGCAAAACGCGCGAACTTTTTTTTTTTTTTTTTATCGCACATTTCAAAACACCGTGCCATCGTTGAGGGGTCACGTATATCTGCCGCCGCCGCCGCCGCTTGACCTGACCTAACCCTCATCCAACTTTTAACCATTACCGGCAGCAGCAGCAGCAGCAGTTAACGCGCGTGCAATCGCAAAACTTTCCCGACGTTATACCGTAAAGTGCATCGCGTATAATAATAATAATAATAATAATATGAGGGTGAATCCGCGGCCGAGTGGCTCACATCCGGGGGAAATACCACGTCCCCGAGGCGGAACGATTTTTCCGTCCCCCAACCCCGACGACAACGGAGGGGTGTCGGTTTTTTCGTTTCGTTTTCGAAAATCGTACACCCGTATACGCATTTTAAAGGTCCTTGGGACATTCGAAGGGGCTGTTGCGACAACTGTACGACTTCGTTTTCCCTGATTTTTCAGGACAACACAAATAATGTTTTTGAAGTTTTAAAAACAAATTTATACAAGGTCTCATTATATTAATTAATTTAAATATTATATTAAATAATATTTTTAGAGTAAATAGTCGTTTTTTCGTTTCAATCATTCCAAAAAAAAAGTCTTAAATATATCAAGTACTTGAATTTATCTGGTTATTGCGCCAAATTAGGTATATTGCTTTTATGTTGACATTTTTAAATAATTAAAAAGAATCAAATCAATGTTACTATCTAGTAGATCGAAAAGATTAATGCACCTAATTACTGGTCCGGAGTTATCTAGTTGTTGCGCCAAGAATCAAAAACAGACAAATCCAGTTTCATTTAGAATTCCATTTATGATAATGGGATTTGTACAGTTGCTATAAACCCTCTCATTCAAAAACTTTTTCTTTAATTTTTCAAAATGTAAAAACCAATTTTTTCAAAAAATAAAGTTGATACAGTTGTTCCACCTACCCTTTCATATGCTAGATTATTTTTGGTTTTTATAATAAACGACAGGTTTAGTACACGAGCCTACTATTTTATGAAAGAAAAATCTTGTAAGTTTTCTAAAGCGAAGTCCAAGTCTATTCTTTTTTGGAATTTAGGTACCACTTTTCCCCGTTACAATGTGTTTAATTTCCAATTTTTCGACGATTTTAGGTGATGTACGACCTGAGCCATTCGTCGTAACAAACGTTGTACAAAAAATAATAAGTATTCGATTTAAATTCATAATATTCTATTCGTTTATCCTGAAATCAATATAAATGTAACCTGTCCAGTACATCTTGGTCCTATATCTTGGAGGATAGAGGTTTACTAGTAGCCGTTGCACTGGTTATTGGATTTAAAATCGTGAACCCCTGATCGCGTGACGTCAGCCGGCCACCGAGATGGACTCTGGACGGGTTATACATATATAGTATTGTCGAATTATTATATCACAACTATATACGTACGCGCAAATCGACCGTAAAATTATATCGGTGTAATAATTCGGTTTCGCCTCCTCTCTGCCGCGACAAAGCGACGATTACACGAGACGGCGACGTAAAACACATTAGTTTAGCTGCAGCTCTTTTACAAGTGTCGGTGACCTCTGCAAAGAATTTCGTCGGCGACTCTCCGAAGAGATTACGTGGTACACCGACGTTGCGTTGCTGCAATAAATACATTCCGTATCAACGTCCCTCGGACGCGACGTTGTCGTAAAACATTGTCGTCCGCGTACTGGTAGACCGCGCGAAATGTCTTTTCGCAGTCAAAAATCTTCTGGGAACGAGGGCCTCGACCGGACCGAATCGGAGGAGTCACCCGAGTACACCGGCGGTTCGGGGGGGGGGACGCGAATTATCCTCAAACACGCTACACGAACGTCTATTATCGAAACCACACAATTTTAATATCAAATTCGTTATCGTATAATAATTCGCTTCATTTCGGTTTAAATCAATTGAGGAATAGCACCTTTTAGTTTTCCTTCGTTCGGTTCCGATCCCAGTCACTAGTTTAAATAAATAATTTCGTCACCTGGTCCGCTTCTGTTTTGGTCTACGACGTCTATTCTTGTGTTCCGAAATCGTAAAAAAAATTGTTTAGCCAAAGTAAAAATATTTTAACTACTAATTTTTCGACGTTCGCATTTGAAAATCAACAAAGAGAAAATAAAAGCTCTGTCGTGCGGATCAACAACCCCATTATTAGGGGGTGGCACGCGAGACAGCGACATTGGGTCTAGAATAGTATACATGTATATATTATATTGCGTCGTAAAAGTCCCGTTGAAAATTATACAATCGCCGTTGCCGGACTTTTTCCCAACAACTCAGACATCTAACCGTTTCCTCTACACCCTTCTCCTCCTTTCATCCCTATTATAACGACCGCACTAACAGCACCCACGACGATTCAATTCTCTTACCACGAGACGACATCATCTCGTTTCACATTTCCAGCACTCCTCGCCGACTTGATCTCCGTCCTCACTCAATCAATCTTTCGTTTCACGTCCTGCGAACAAACCAGTCGAAAACATGTCGTGTCCTTATAAACTCTTCTTTTTTTTTTTTTCAAATTTCCGCCATTTGTCCGGGATCATTCCCATTAGCCGCAAAACCAACCAACTCTCTCGGTCTTACTGGAAAAACCAAGCGGACCGCGAGAACCCGAGTCATCGATACGAGGAGAGGGATCGGTTTTTCATCCGATCATAATAATATATAGTACTACTCCCTCCCCTCGTCGAGATAAAATATGTCGAGACGCGCGTGCGCGGATAAACTTATACAGAGAGAATCGAAACCAGTCGTTGCTCGTTCCCAAGCAACAGACTTATTGCTCGTCTCACAATTATGGCCCCGGCCGCGGGGTCGTATAAACGAGACGTGACGGATTTTCCCGCTCGCAAAACGCGACAACAATTCATGCTCGTCGTAATCGACGATGACAATCCTTTGCGGATTTTTACGACCCGTCGTAAAAAAGACGGTAAAATTGCCAACGTCGACTCGACGACGTTTGATCATAATAATAATAATAATAGCAATAATAACAATAATGAGTGAGCTGTGCTGTTGCGATAATACTACGAGCGCCGCGAGTCGTCGTAAAATGTCTCGATCGTAAACAGGAAAAATTCCCCGACCGCGGCGAACGTCGTAAACTCAGACGGGCAATTTGAAACAAAAAAAAAAAAAAAATTAAAAATTCTCTTTACCGCGATCACTGCAGTATAATATTATTAGCACTGGGATTTTGATGTCATTTTTTCCCCGCCGTTCCATCACCATAGATTCGTAAACGGAAAATGTGTTTCGGGCGATGATGATTAGGTTCAAAGCAGTTTTTTTATTTCGCATATTTTTGCATTTTTTAACCAATTCAAATTGCAAAACGCGGCTGAACGAGATTCTCCTATGAACTCGAAAGTAAACCGAAAAGACCGTCCGCCATACGGAATACTCGGAAAGAAAATCTTAAATTTTTTTAGGTATTTTTACGTAATCGTACATAAAAGTGAAAAAAAATCAAAATCAGTCTGATGCAGGTAAAACCGGTGCTCGCGTTCAAAATCGAGGTGGAATTCCACGGGTATTCCGACTGCTGCCGACGTCGGTTCCGGACTCTGCAAACGATTATTTTGTCAGTATGTATTTTTCATCGGTGAAAAATATATTCGTCGTTCACTCGTTTTATGGATTACATCTGCGACGAGAGTCGTTTGCTCGCCATTGTGTCTGCAGTTTGCTATTGTTCCCGCGTATATATATATATATATATAATGTTATGTGAGAGTAAAAAACAACGCGCTAGTACGACAATAATAATAAGCCAACGGTTAATTGAACGTTACGTTGACCGCGTATAAATGACGGTTTTTTTTCTCCTTCTTTTTTTAACGTGCTCCAGGGGTCGGAGACCCTTTGATCGATGGTACGGGGAGGGGGGGGCGGAAGCTCACGGAAATTTTTTTTTCAGACACGTGCGACTATTATTACGGGGGGGGGGGGATTTACAACGCGGTCGTACTATTATTGTACAACAGTTTTCATCGACGTTGTAATAAATTATTATTAGTACCGTCGAACATATTATACTATTATTATGCAGACATTTTGGCCAGAACGTCGAAAAACGTTTACCGGCACGCGTCCCGATCCACGCCCCCCCCCCAACGTATATATATATATTTTTAAATCCGTCACCTCGCCTTTCTAAAGAAATGCACTAACGATACTGAAATACTCGATGATAAAATTTCAAATTTTGACTAAATGAATCACACACAGTCATTCCGCATTGATTCGTTTATTCAAATTAATATTGTTTAGTCACTATTACTGAGTGGCGTACAGTAAGAGTAGAGTAAATTAATTACGAATCATATTATACGACCTGGAAATAATAATAATAATAATATTTATAAAAGTAAATTACCCTTCGGTACGACATAATTAGGGTTAGGATTTGAGACAAATGCCTTTTTTAGGGGGTAAATCGTAGAGAGACAATTCTTATATAAAAATGTGTTTCAATACGTTTCTACGTTAAACACATAATTTTCGCCTTTTCTTTCCTTTTTCATCTATAAAAGCATTGAGTTGCTTTTTTCCCTTTTCTGATGTTTTATGTTAAATTAAAAATGTATTACAGCAATTTAGAAAATGTTTACCATAAATAGTGATAAGAACTATCAAAAATATGATCAACACGAAGATATAATGAAAATAAGTTATCAAAATATATGTCGGTTAAGTTTTTTTCACATACAATATAATTTTTAATTGTTGAAAAATGTTCTTTTAAATGCCCTTTTTTCAAAATTTTAGTTTTTTTTTTTTTTTTTTTTTTGTTTTTATCATATACCTTTTGCTTTGAAATCCGAACCCTCGACATACGTATAATATTCCGCCCTTGAAAATCGCGTGCCCCAGAAAATTTCCCGAGCTCGCTTAAGCCGCGACACTAAGGTAAGTAATAACATCCCCCTTCGCTGCGCACACGGACATTACAGAAATATTACACACATATCAAACTATTCTCGACGACTGTTGTACACAATATACGCCCTGTACATTCACCCAAACGGTTATTGCATAAAACAATACGAACAATTCGTGCTCCAAGCCCGTGCAGTGACGAGTGTAATATTCCCGCCGTGTTCGGACCACTTACGATTCTAATACTATAATAATAATATACTCGCATCCTCCCCGCGAAACGACTCAATTCCGGGCGATAAACCTGACGCGCGGGCCGTATAGAATAATAATAAAGCAGCGGTTTGCAAAGCACGAGAACGACGATTACATATCATAATAATTGCTCGCCATAATTATTTGTAATAATTATGTCGACCGGGATCGATTTCATCACCCACTAAAAAATACGGGGCGAGTAAAAAACGGGTTCGCGTCTCGGGTGGTGTGATTTTCAAAATCCAAAACTAAAACCCCGATATTTTCGACGAAAACTGTCTAAAAACAACAGACAGAAAAAAAATCAAAATAATTAAGTTTCTTCTATACCTTTCCACTTCCGTATTATATGAGTTCCTGCGAATAACACTCGTGGCTCTTATTTTTCTATTGTTTTTTTTTTTTTTATTATTAGTTATGTTTTTCAAAACCTTTCACGAATTCATAGTGCCTGTAAATACGTATTTTGCTCCCGTTCGAACCGTAAACCTTTTACAATATAATAGTATCGCGGCGGCCTCTAAAACTAAAAAAATTCCAATTAAAAGTACGTGCGCCGCAGTGACCGGCGGCGTAATCGGAACGCCTCGAAAACGGCGAAGAGGTGAGGAGGAGGATGAGGAGGAGGAGATCGGTGTTTTTTGCTCACTATCCAATAATCTCATTCGCTAAATATAATATTTATAAACAGTGTTAACATAATTCGGCGGCGTCCGGCGAAATCGTTTTCCTTACAATGTCGTCGAGCAAATTAACATAATAATCAGATAGCCGCTAGCAGCGTCTTAATTATTGATCACAATGCAAACACGAGGTATCGCTGCAGAAGGACTGTTATTTTCTTTTTTTTTTTTCTATCATCGGTCAACGGTACGTAACTGCAGCATCAGACGACGACGTGAGTTTTTATTACACACATTTTGAAACGTACGCGGTCTGCGATTTCGTTACGCAATCCGAAGGCCGATGAATTCATGTACATAATAGGTATGTATATATACATCGTACCACAAAGACTATTCGCGAGGTTTTCGTGTAGTTACGACCTATATATGGCTATATCCATTAGCTTTGTATTATGGCAGAAGATGACCGCACAAAGAGTAGTCCGTTGTACACGCTACATTAATAATATTGTAATTTATTACACGCATTGTGTCATACAGGGTGTGCAACGGAGACGTGGCAAATTAACGTTGTAGTTCTGACGTAATAGCTGTGAGACACCCTCGCGGGCCTCTGTGCACATAACATAATGTATTCTCTTCAGTACTAGACGAGTGAAAATATACACACGCGTGTAAAGGGAGCGATTGAATTACCGAATATAGTTCAGGGTAGCCACGGATCCTTGATTATGAACTTCCCCGAATTACTCTTTCATTGCAGATTGGATAAAAGAGGGTTGTCCAAAACAATTGACATTATAAAATACATTTTGTTTTTACCCTAAAATAATTCACTAGGTAAAAAAAGTAAGACCGTAGTCAAAAGCATAATAATAAATCGGGTGCAAAATATTTTTTTGGAAAAAAATAAAAAAAAAAAAAACGCATGGAAAAAATTGTAATTTAATACTGAACTCCTTGAGTTTTCCGGATTTTCCAGACCAGTGGCGGGAGTTTTAAATGCATGATTTTTGGTCAGAATTGTTTAGTAACAATGCGAAAAATATTTTCAACGCGGACCAGTGCGGTAGTATGTGTTTTCAACCGACAAACACCCTGTACAGCGGATATAACATTATATCGTAAAATAAAATCGTTAGTATAATAATATTAATAATTATTATAAACACTGCAATAGCAGCAGCGGCGCGCGGTGGTGTAATCTAAAACCGCATACACATACGTGCTACACATTAATAATACTCGCGTTATAACAATAAAATTGTATTACATAATACGCGTTCGCTTCGACTTGAACGCGGCGGACGATCGTCGTACCGGGGGGGGGGGGTTCATCGGATTCCCCGTGTCCACTATATACCTAATAATAATTATTATTATTATTATTACTCGTTTCGAGTTTCGCAACTTCACGGGATCCGTCTGCAGACGTTTCGTAAAAAAAAAAAAAACCGCCAAGACCGATTACGACGTTATACACAAGATACTAATAATAATTGGTATTTGAAATATTATTTTCAGCCGCTGTCGTTAACGACGAAACAACAATCAGGAAAACTCGATGGCGGAGGAACGCAAAATAATAATTATTTTTCAAAAAATTGTGACCACCCGTCGTGTGCGTTATAATAAGTCGTATATAATGATAATGTATAACCGACAGAGAACAAATTATTACCGCGTGTTGCCACGTACGACTAAACACCAGTGGTTCCCAACCGGCGCGATAGGGTTGTATTAAGAATATGATAAATGTAATTATATTTAAAACTTAAACTCTTAAGAAAAATTAAAGCTGAAATACAGATACATATTTTTTTTTAAACATTTTTTCCAAAAAATTTCCTCGACGGGTCATAAGTCTCTTTGTGAAAATATTGAAACAGCAGACGTACAGATTCAAAAAAAAATTTAGATCGAACTTTCAACTAATGACATATTAAGATCATCCAGCTTTAACTTTTAAAAATGTCGATCATTCATAATATATTTTTTATTTACTATTTAGTTTTCAGTTATATTTACATTTTTCAGGTAAACCGATATTTATTTTATAAAATATATTGAAAAATGCTTTTTAATTAAACATCAAAAAAGGTTGAGAACCACTGGTGTAAACTATGAGTACGAGTACCCCCGACTGTGTACCGTAGCGAAACATGAATCGAAGGAAAAACGATTTCTTCCGTACATATTATCGTTTCACCGGTGCACATAATATATTATAATAGGCGTTATCACGGACATAAAAAAGTAAACATACTTTAGGCTCGAGGACCTAACAATATTATTATAATATCGTGTTTCCGCGTGTATTTTTCAATCGATTTCCGCATACGATTTATGATGTATACGAAAAAAATAAAAATAAATTAAAAAAAAATAAAAAATTACGCGTGTAAAAAATCATTTTTATATTACTACACAACAAACACGCGAGCTATATTATATCCGTCATATTTTAATATTGTTATTTTTTTTTTCGCTTTCTTTTATCATTATAACGTTCGCCAAGGCTTTTCGCGTCCATTCATTCGACGAAACATTCTCAAAACAAGCTAAATTATTGTTCGTCGCGATCGATCGTCACCGCCGTCGCTTAAGGTCGGCCGAATCCGACGCGACGGACGGTTTCCGTTACCGTTGACAAAAATATTCGAACAATAATAATAATAGATACAAAGTAATTTTTCAAGTAGGTATATTGCCACGCCTTTTGGTTTTTGGCGCGCGCGCGCGAATAAATCGACATATCGAAATCTGTCGCCTACGCGTTGTTTCGGCCCCGACAATTCGTCCTCTGCACCAACAGCATACAGCAAATCCTAGAAGTGGCCCGTGCCCAGTGCCGGGTCTAGGGGGGGGTATATTAAAAATGTAAAAATATTTCAATTTTTTTACAACGTTTAAAATGTTTAAATTTGAAAATTTATGTAATATTATATATTATTTAGAAATTTATGTACCTTAATATTTTTGTCTGATGTAGATAATATTTTAAAATTCATTAAAAGTTCATAAAAATAATTGATGTTATAGAAAAAAAAATTTCTGTTAAAACACCTCCTATTCTCTCCAAGGACGAGTTCTCCAGCTCCACATATATGGAGTACACAGTTAAGGGCGCTGCATTTTTACTTGCCCCGGGCGTTAAATGTCCTAGATCCGGCACTCCTTATCTCGACGAAATATCAATATTTTCCAATGTGATTTTCTAAAGATTAATCCTTATACACGAATTATAATTTTTATGACATAAATAATAAAAAAAAAAAAAAATAAATCATTTCAAAAATTCAAAAACTATTTTTTCTTAGAATTCACTTTTTGACGTTTTCAAAAAGCAACTTTATTAAAAGATAAATTTCAATAACAAAAATATGATCGGTATTAAATGAAAATCGGCCGAGTTAGAGTAGGTTGTGGTTTTACTGAAACCATAAACCAATTTTGTCACAATTTTCATTAAAATTAGGTACATTTAGTTTTGATTTACATTTAAAAACGTTAAAATGAAATGACTATTTTCGAATTTTCAAAAAGTGAATTCTAAGAGGAAAAAGAAAATTTGAATATTTTTTTTTTTTTTTTTAATTAAAGTCAGCAAATCGTAATTTTCGCAAGGATTTATCTCCAAAACATTCATAAATATTGATACGCCCCCTAGATATTAAGGGTGACACAGGGTAGTACTTCTGGGACATAACGCACACAATATTACGCGATAATACGCGACAGAGTGTAGCCGCCGAATGCAATCGCGTATCCTACGCGTTTTAGGGCGCGTCATCGCGACATGCCATAAGCAAGTTGATAATTTATGGTCGCGTGCCAGTTACGATCCATATATTATTATTATTGTATTATTTTAACGAGATGTTATTATAATGAAATATCGTCGTTTTTGATGCACGCGTCACGCCACCTGTACGCGCCACCACACATCATTCACTGAACCTCGTCGGCCGACACGCTCTGAATACAATACGGTAATCGGGCGAATGATTTCAAAATCTGAGATAAATAACAAAAAAAACGGAAGACAGAAAATCTGTTATCAGAAAAAAAAAAAAAAAAAACGTTGACCTCACTAAACTGTGCCGTTGGCAAGTGATTTAAATTTTTTTTTTTTGGTTTCGGAACTCGCAAAGAACAGCCGTCCTTTATGTTTTGCGCAACAAAGTACGTTGGCGATCAACAGGTGCTTTCTTCCGAGGGTTATTCGTTTAGTCTACATTCGCGGGCAAGTCAATCGCGTTTGTTTTCATATAGGCGTGGCCACGGGGTGTGCACCCTCAACGAGTGTCTTCTCTGTATCATTTACAAATCATTTTACTGCAATTTGAACGGGTATTTCGAATACTCTCTTGAACGTTTTGGAAAATCGCTTTTTTTTTTAAAAAAAAATTTACTCTCTACAGAGCCGAGTTTTGATTTAAAAAATTGCTGAACGAAACTATTGCATTATTTTTACAACTGATAATTTCACTGCGATTAAAAGACAAACATCGTTTTAAAACTACCAAAATAGCTTTAGGGGATGCACGTACAAAGTCGTACTTACACCCCTCGCAAATGTTTGTACGCGAAGTGTTGATGATACTGAAAATTCGAGAGAATAATTTTGAAACCACGAAACTGCGATAGTTTTTAAAATTTATGATGAATTAATTTTTTTTTAATTTACTAATCAAACGGAAACAACATGAATTTGTGACGTTTTAGTAGCCATAATAAATGAGGTGTTCGGAATAACGTAAAATCGTGAACCCAAAAGTCATCGGCCTCCCCTCCTCAATCTCGTCTCACGGACGTCATCGTCTATATTTATATATATATATATGCATTTTGAACGCGAGTAAACGCAGAAATAACGTCGTGTGACGTACATTAAACGAACAGCTTAAAATAAACGCACATCATCCACCCGATCGAATTCGTTTCGAAAATTCACCAAACGGATGTTTAGCGACTTTTTGGTATTATATTTTAGCGGATGATATTTTTATTAGCGTTGTTTCGAAAGATATTCGGCTTATACGATTTCGCGGTCCCCAGGGTCTGTGTGAAAAACGCGAGAGTTGAATTCTGAGGTGAAAAGTAAACGGCGAAAATAATTATAGATAAATATCAAAACAGGTTAATTATGTGGTCGAGGTAAACGTTAAATATTTTTTCGCATAATTTAACAATTTGAAGATTTTTATTAGATCGTATGTTTAAGTTTATTTGTACAATTTTTTTGTTTGTTGAGCTTGATTGCTTTATTTCAAGATTCCATTTTTTTTTTATTATTAGTTTGTTATTATTACTGTAATGATAAAATTAACCGATAACCATCAGAGAACAATGATAATAATTTGAAAATTTAAAGCGACACCGACTGATTAAGGAAAACGATTTTATTTACCCCTTCAAAACGGATCACTCTAAGCGTATTACAGTTAGCGTAACAGCTGTATACGATAATATGGCCCATCTATAATATATTTTAGATTTTGCATTTTCTTTGTTTTTTTTTACCATACAGATGATATTTATAATAATAATATATAATAACGCATTATTTTATAACGATAACGTATTAGTCGACGACGAAGATTACCGTACCAAGGGCTAGACGATCCCCGGCTTATCCTAAACTGATATACACCACCGTTAGGACCGCGTTTAATTATACTACCATTATTATACCTCGACTGCGTGGGGTTAAACACGGTGTTAAATCACATAGCCGTGCAGTAAATATTATAATAATCGCAAGAGTCATATTATATATATATATATTTATTGTGTGTACACGTAGGTAACCGATTCTCCCTCTTCCCCCGGGCTACAAGACGGATTATAATCTACGCGTAATTCGTATATATACCATACTATAATATATTGCGTTCACTCGCGTGCGTAATAACGTGATTTAGACGCGCGCTGACGGTAATAATATTTCCGGTAATAATATTTCCGTTCACGAACCGGAAAACTAACCGTTTCTCTCGTATAAACCGTATCATCGATATTAACGCCGCGTTATTATAAATAACATATTATATCAGGAGTGGCCGACATGATAATGCTCACGAGCCGCATTAATAAATGAAATTATGTCGAGAGCCAAAAATGTCTTTTGAATCCATTTTTGGTTAATGTCAGTCATTGAAAACGGACGTCCAGTATATAAATCGTATTGAAGTAGGTAGTTAAAGCACTTCAAGGAATAGAACTGTTAGAACTATTACGATATGATATGGTGGTGGTTTTGAAAAGTTTGAATAGAACTGTCGCTCAAAATAAATATTAATTCATAGAATAAAGAAATCTTATTCTGTTTAAAAATTATATTTTTTCACGCACTTAAGGCCGTAATTATTTAAAATCAAAAAATTATGATCAATAAAAATAATGCAATATTATAAAACAATATAATCGTTGTTTTAGGAAACGAAATACGAGCCACATACGACCATGACGATAGCCGCATACGGCTCGCGAGCTACAATTTGGCCACCCCTGTCGAGTGTTTCGATGTCTAAAATCGAAATAAATAAATAAAAACGTTTCTTAAAGAATGCCAGAGAAATGAACGTACCGCGTTTCCCGGAATTAGAATAAAAGCCCTTGAAATTTTAGGGTTTATAAAGCGGATTTCTATAATTGCTCCCTTTACTATATTATATAATATTCTCTTTCGTTCGTTGGACAATGGAACATGACACGGGACGGTGTGGTCAGCTCATTCGGCTTAAAATCGAACGCCGGTTCCTTTCTTACTACGCCGCCTATGTCCGCTAATAACAATCGATATAATAATTTTATCATACTGTAAACGCTGTCGAGAACACTGAAGTGATAATATGATATAGTTTTGTATAACACGGTACAAAACGCACGTATCGAACGGCGTTCGAGTTGAAGTTACAGCTCAACAACATCACATGTAATAATAACATAATGTTATCGAATTTGAAGAGAAGAACATTTTCGAGACGTGTGTGCTGCTTTTTGCTGCAGAATATGGTCGGGCAAAAGATTTTTTCGCGGATTCTTTAAACAGTCGTTGTTACATTTTTTTGTCGGGTGATATTTTACAAAAACTACTTGTCACCGAATACGATACTTCTCTTTAACTGTACGATATTATTTATGGTGACGGGTGTTTGAACTCTAAATATAACTCGAACGCCGTATATTACACTCAATCGCGAATGAGACCCGACTCGAGAAGTTTTCTCTCTCTCTTTTTCTCTTATAGTATATATTCGTGTGAATTCGCTGCAGATGATGTAGTGACAACCGTTTTTGCTCATCCCCCAATCTCAAATTCACTCTTTCAGTCTGATTTTATCCGAGTCGGATGTATAGGGCGTTGGAGGAACCATAAGGGAAAGGGATAACGGATTTTAACCTTGAGACTTAAAGAATAATTATTCTGAAGGTTTGACACGTTTTTTAAATCAAACTTCATAAAAAATAAATATATCTTAATTCGAACGTTCTATAAGGGAGGGTGTTCAAAGCTTCTATAATCATGGAAAAGCTTGAAATGTTGTTGCTATAAATCCCCCCCAGTTTTTTTAATTTTTTATCCCTCCCTCCAGCTCCAAGGTGCTCCTAATGTAGTCCCAGGTAGCTGAATTCAGGACATTGATTGGATTCACCCCCATCCTGTTTCGTCACTCCAATCCGCTTATATTCGACCCTAATTTCAAAGTTTCATACACTACATTGCCGAAAGACCCAAAATCGTGATTTAGGGGTTGTGAAACGCGGCGACGGTAAGTTGCGTCCCAAAAAAGGGTACGATAAAAGGCATGATGTAAGTTGCGGCCCGTGTTTTTCAGGTACATACGTAAGTTGCGGCCCGTGTACAAATCTTTTATGGCTTTCCTTTTTTAAACCCGGAAAATGTACAAAATTGTTTTATTGATGACATAATGG
>JAIPRM010007384.1:6404-17258 GCA_025469315.1 Stegophylla sp. TES_Ste_2020 | reverse complement strand
GTTATTGATCGAAACTTTTGGACAAGTATTTCTATACGAAAAAGTGTTAACAGAAAAAAAAAAAAATAAAAAAAAATAAACATCATTGTAAAAACACTAGCTTCTTCACTTTGTTCAGAATCTAAAATCTATATAATCGTGAACCACTGTGACGATGATACCACGGTCGAATAACCCCACTAGCAGGGATAGTATATTTATACTCAAGCCAAAATACACAGTGAACCGCCTGAGCACTACCCGAAATTCGAAATTTAGAATTTTTTTTTTTCTTATGCTTTATGGGTTAATTGTGTTGTAAGAAAAGGGTTGAATATTGAATTAACGAAGAATAATTTTATAAATACAAGGCTAAAATTCACGTTATTAGACTATGAATATACAATGTATAAATAACAACATACCATGTGTATGAAATCTGTACAGATAATATAATGCACAGGTCCGTATTTAGAGGGGAAGGCAAACTACAAGATCTTAGAGAGAATTTTAAAAGAAAAGAAAATTAAAAATGTTGTTTTATTAATGTTCTACTAAACATAAAAAAAAAAGCAGAAAACACAATAACCGACTAAGATATTTTACCTACCCATAAATTTAATTTAATACGATAAAATTGAAAATTTATCAACCAAATTTTGTTGTCTGCGAGATGAACAGCTTTATAAAAGGTAAAAATGATATCACCTATACTATAGGTCTTATACAGTTATAAAACAATTATAATTTGAATAATTAACAGTTTACTTTTATTACCACATTTTTGTTTTGTTCCTAAAAAAACTTTTTTGGTAAAATTTTACAAAACAACAATATTACAAATGGAATTTACTCTAATATATCTATATGATACATAAGTTTATATTATAAAAACATTACTTTTAGGAGTTTTAACTACTTTTCGAGGATATGTATGCCTCCTACAATATTCCATGTATTACTTTTTGACGATTTTTATTTAAATAATAATATTATTATTATAGAAAAATTAACGCCCTGAACTTAAAGTCTGCGCACGCCTATCATGGTAGTGACCACGGTGAAAACCAAATGAGAAACTCTTTGGTAAGACGCAACCGCAACTTATAGAGTCCCCGCTTAGGAGTCACAGATCTGTTCATCAAAACACATTTTTTTTTTTTCTGTAGGTGGTAAATTATTTTGTGTTTTGCACACTGTGCAATCGAAATCGATCGCGATCGGTTGAGTTGAATGTTTTTTGTCGAGCGGCTCGTATATCCGTTATTACGAAGCGACGCAAAATAAAACACAACACGGAGTTACGATTTTTCGTCGACGTCGCAAAACATAATAATTAATATTTTCATATTATCGCCGACAGCAGATGCACCGCCGCGCCGAGTCGTCGTAGGCATATTTTTACGTACTACATATTATGCAGGTGGAATTTCGCGAGGACAATATGGCGGCGGATCAACACAGCAGCAGCAGAGCGCCCGGACGCACCGTGAGAACGGATTTACGAAGAGAAAAAAAAAAAAATTGAAATAAATAAACAACCTGAAAACCGCCTCGGGTTTTGATTTCATTGTTCGCTCGCTGAAACGTGAAACGCGCGCGCGTTGTCCATCGAACGCGCACAAAAGAAAAGTGTTGGAATATCATATCCGTAACATTATTATTATTATTACATGACACATCGTGTTGTATACAGAAGACTGTTGCATCTATACATAAAATATAGGTGTACCCGGCTAAGGAGTAGATCTAGAAGGATCTATCGATCGAACGAGAAAACGTTTTCATCCGTGCACGTCATCAATCTCGTTATTGCTTTTGTGTTTATGTTTAATAGGTATTACTCATATTATTTTGTAAAATGGAATTTTCTTCATGTTTATCGTCTTACAAACGTTTTCGATCTATCCACCTTTTAGAAAAAAATTTCATATTTAATCGAAATCTAATCAAATCGAGGTTTTTAAAAATGTATTTATTTATTTATGAGATATTCTTAAACTAAATGAAAATAATTTATGAAAAATTTGTACAACCCAAATATTAATAAAAAAGCCGGACATACTTCGCACGACGAGTGGGATTCTCTTGACGGGTGTATTTAAATTTAAAGAAACGATAAATCATTTTTTCAATAAAACGATTCTGAACGAAGAAAGTTAATAATATAAAAAATTAATGAGAAAAAAAATGTTAGAAAAATGTCCAAATTTTTTTTTTCACATTTTCAAAATTTTCTTTTGCCAAAATCTTTTTTATATTATTTTCTATCTATATTTAAATTTGCATGTAGTTCGAATCAAAAAATGATGGTTTTCGAATCGTTTTTGTCAAATTTTGGGTAGTTTTTTCTAAAAAAAAAATTTAAGAATTGAGAAATTTAAAAAATGACCTCTCTAAAGTACCATATAGAGGCAAATCCGGTTTCAAAAAGTTACTGATCAAAACTTTTGAACAAGTATTTCCATACGTAAAGTTGTACACCGAAAAAAAATAAACATCATTGTAAAAACATTACTAAGCTTCTCCACTTCGTTCGGAATCTAAAATAAGCGAACGGCCGAAATTCCACGAAGTTCATCACAAACGAAAATGAGCAACACGCGCATGTACGCGTGGTAAAAATGTTTGTGGATATTGTGTAGCACAGAGGTTCTCAAAGTGTGGGGCACGACCCTCTAGGGGGACGCGAAAGCTTTATAAGGGGGGCGCAAAAAATTTTTAAAAAACAACATTGTATTGGTAGGACAAAAAAAAATATGTGAAATTCGCATAATAATGATCGCGTCCTGTAGAGTGTATAAGAGCCTCTCCTCGTTTCACCAAACTTTGTGATCAAAAAAAAAAAAAAAAACAAGCACACCTACCTCACATATTAAAAGTGACCGATTGATCAAAACCTTTTATAATAAATATACATATTTTATTTTAAAATAAATTGGTTATTTGAGTTTAAATATTAGCCTATATTTGTTTTTAACTTTTTTTTACTCTAAACATGACTATTAAAATTATTTTCATGAGGGGGGCCCACGTCTGGATTTGATCAAAGTGGGGGGGCCTTAGCCTAAAAAGTTTGAGAACCTCTTGTGTAGCAGATCCTACAAAGATTATTTCAAGTATGTTTCGGACCCGCCACCGAACTGAGAATAGTGGTCTGAAAAAAAGAGATTATATTTTGTTTTGCGCAGCGGCACAGAACGTCGTCGTTGTCATTGTGACTGGATGATTAACGTACAGATATATAATAAAATATTATGAAAATTGAAATTGTAAACACACAAAAAGAGAGTGAGAGAGAGAGAAAAAAACTCCATAGGAAGTCAACATAGGAGTCATTCGACCAGATTATTTCCTGTTTTATATATTCAAAATGATCACTCGACGGATGTTATATACTGTAGGCAGACTGTGATATAAATCGTTTTAATCGTCGCACTACTTATCCAGTCGTCCGCGCGCGCACAGAGAAAACTCGACTTTCTACAACAGTTTTATAATTATTAAAAGGTATAGGTGATTTTTAATTGGAATAAATTTAAAACGAAAAATAAAGATTATAAGAAAAAGCGCACGAGTAATGAAGTTTATTTGTTTAATGCACTTCGCTGGGGTCCGTAAAAAAGGTATACATAAAATACATCCGATACATATATCCAGACGAGGAGTCACCGTCGCGGTTCTTAATTACGCTAATGAAAATCCGTTTCTATTGCCTTCTCAGAATTCTCATAATTTGCACCATTTTTTTTTCTCTCTATTTAAAATTGGTAATACACAGCACCACCAACGAATAGATTGTTTTTACAAGCAGTTTTTTTTTTTTTTAGAAAAAATTTGCATACTCTTTTTAATTTTAGGAAACAAAATGGTAAGATAATGACTGGTTACAATTCACAAATATTTTGTTTGTATCATTTTTGAATGATGTTTTATATACTAAGAAAAGGGAAAATATATTCCTTATATTTTTTAGCACTATTGTCGTCATTTGGAGCAAAAATTAAAAATAATAATTTATTTTGCAAATACCGCGTGAATAATACGTAATCTTAAATTTGTAGATTAAATCGATGTGTTCGTTTACGTCAACCTAATACAGAAGTGACGAACCTTTTTCTGGTATAGTGCCAAAATTCAGGAGTCAAATATTTTAAAACTATTCATGTGCCTAAAAAAAAATACTTCACACCATGGGTATTCTTTGCTCCTCGGATGGGTGGAACTTGGTGTGTGTGTGTGTGTTATATTTTAAAGAAACAATAAATAATTTCTTTGATAAAACGATTCTAAGTGAAACTACAGTTTATACAAGTCAATTTTACTTAAAATTAAAAAATAATCATCATTATAAAAACACCAGCTCCTTCGATCTACTTGAAATTTAAAATTCATAAGCTATTGTTTTTTTTTTTTTTTTTTTTTTTTGATTCTGAACGAAGTGAAGAAGCTAGTGTTTTTACAATGATGTTATTTGAATGTGTACCTATAGGAAATTTATAATGATTTCATTTTCAAAAATTTAATCAACTTAAACAGTTTTAATAGTTGACTGTATAACGTTTATTAAAATAATACAAACCTAATGATAATAATATAACAAAAAACCAGCATCTGAAATTTTATCAAATTTTACTTTATCGTCAATTTAGTTTTAATCTTATCAAAATGTAGATATAGTTTTCCGTGTTTTTTTTTAAGTAAATTATATTTTATCAATATTGAAATCGATTACTCATGCGAGATAACATTTTAGGATTCGATTACAATAGGGAAAAAAATAATTATGATAACTGTACAGGATGAAATTAACTATATAATATTCATGTAAATTGTGATTTATAATCAATAGTTTTACTTACAGTAATAAATCACAATGACATTATGTCAAGTGGATTAAGAAATTATGGTTAGAACTCCGCCTCACCCTATTCTAGAGAAAATTTCTTAAGGCCCTCTGAAATGTATGAATGTCCGCTATGAGTCACGTTGAAAAGTATTAAAATATGCAAAACAGTTCAAACTTAAATTCTATTTTATATTTACTAGCCGACAATAGACCATTTCAGGGTAAAATTTCTTTATAAATGTATTCTATAACTTCTAATTAACTTTTATCTGCATTTGTTTAAATAAGGAGTTAAAACAACATTGCGCCTTTAAAGAGGTCATTTTTTAAATTTCTCAATTATTCAATTTTATTATTATTATTATTATATATTTTTTTTTTTGCAGGGGGTTTACCCAAAATTTGACAAAAAAAGACTCGAAAACCATCATTTGTTAATCCAAACTTCATGAAAATTTAAATATAGATAGACAATAATACGAGAAACATTTTAGCGCAAGAAAATTTTGAAATGTGAAAACATATTTCGGACATTTTTCTAACACTTTTTTTCATCATTATTTTTCCCCCTTTTCTTTATTTATGATGAATCGTACTTTCTACGATTTTTTTTCAATCAAACCCTTGTAAAATGTTTAATTCTTAGTCCGTAAGAAATTTTATTGCACCAAAATACTCACAACAAAATTTTCTATCTGGGTACTTAGTTTCAAAAAATCAGTTGAACTAAACTAACAAATTTCGTCAAAATTCTAACTTCAAACGGTTATAGAGAAAAAAATTGACTTACGATTTTCGAGATTTTTTCGGGTCAATTAGACACATAATATGTGAGTGAAATCATATTAAATTTTCATGTCTTTATATCAAAATAAAATCAAAAGTTTTATTACATAAAAACTACCAAAAAACCAGAAATTTCAAAAATTTTCAAAATGCTGTACTTATCTCAAAATCGATCAAATCTTTCTGAAATTTTTTCGAGACTATTTTTATTAGTTGGTGTAAGTTTCAAATTTCTAGCTGTATTATTTTTGAAGTTATATTAAAAAGCAATTTTCAATTTATTAGACTATGTAGTTATTATTCACCGACGCGTCTTGTCAGTTTAGAAGCGAAAAAAAAAGTAACCCTGATAACACGGACCGGTTGTAAGCAGAGAACTAAGCAGGAAGTGGAAAAAAAAATTTAGTGGCATTATTTTTAGCTCAGGTGTGGTGTAGTGAAATGCGCGTTCAAGTTTTACATGTTTTTTGCTCATCGTCATATACAGTGTGTCTATAGCATCGGTTCACTGCAAATGTTAACATTATAATACAACAAAAAGGGATTGAGCAATTAAAAATTACTTTCATAATTTTAAGTTTTTACATCGATTCAATAACGATGATAATTGAGTAGAAAAATAATTTATTTCGCCATATTTTCTAACACTTTAAGTGCTTATAAGATGTAGAAATTGGCTAAACATATATTTCCTTTCATGTTTTGACATTTATTTGAAACGTTTTATATGTTCGACAATTTTTTTCCCCCTTTATTTCACACAAAATATCTTGTTTTTTTTACCCTCAACAATATACCATCTTATATATCATCAATTTAAACTTTTCCTTTCATTCTAAATTCTAATTCTTGAACAAAATGTAAGATTATAATAACTCGAATCACTGTATATCGTTATACTTGAATAAAAAAAATAAAGCTTAACACAACCCGTTCTATGGACACGACTTTTCGATATCGTTTGAACGTGAAAACTAAGAAAAGAAACAAATTTCCAAATTAGTTTCCCTTTATAATCAGAATCCGACATGGAGTAAGTATGTGAACTAAATTTCAATAATATATATGTATCATTACTTAAAATCCTGAACTAGTTATTTCATATTTAGAATTTCTTTCAGACATATTAAAATATAATTATTTTTTATATAATAATTGTCAGATGATTTAAAATGTGGTATTTTAAATCATCACCAAAAGCTCAAAGTGTTACAGCCTATATTCAATGGGTACCAAATGTTCTTACCTTAATATTTCCTTCAGAAGAAATGTCTGGAAAGACACTTCCTGAATTTAATCATGACTTCATGAGTATGAGTAATATGTAAACCAGCTAAAATAATTATTATTTAATATGAGCATGAAAATCATTATAGTTAAATTATTTTGGCTAATAAGAACACCAGTTACTGTTTACAAAACAGTTTCACTAACATATTATTATCATTTATCAAGCACTTAAAAATTAAATTTATATTTATTAAATAAATAAATCCATAAAACATATTGAAAAAGGTATAATTTATTAAACTTAAATATATAAAAAGTTCATGATAGAATACTAATCACAATATTTTTAAGTATCTATAAATAGTTTATAATATAATAATAATGTATTAAAAAAAAAAAAAAGTATAAGAATAAGTATACACTGAATAAACCATATTTTATACATAAAATTTAATATAAAATATGTACTTCATTATATTACGATCACCTAATTTTTCAAGAGGTAACAAAAGAATGACTAGTTTTTAAAGCAAGATAACTTCAAAAGAAAGGTCATAAAATAACAAAAATGTCACATTTACAATTCTGTTTAACAAATTACTAACTCTCTATTTAAAATAAAAGATTTCTATAAAAGAAAATTAAAATGGGGAGATTTGTAAAACATTAGCTACCACTTGAAGAATTTGTGTGTTCCCCATTAATAGGCACATTAAATTATAAACATATTTCTGCTCTAAATACAATTAAGACTGCAATAAATAAAAGTGTGACAACCAATTACAAACATTCTTGTGTTTGAAATGTTAACTTGTTATATTTTTACTAATTAATACATAGTTAATGGCTTGAAGCATAAATAACAAAACATTTTTAAATTATTTGACAAGAATTTTCTGAATTTTTAACAGTATATTACAGTAATTTAATTTTGGCACTGTGTTTGATAGGTAACAAAAGTTGAAAAATTAAAATAAATTAACCAAATCCATATGCCTATAAGTATCTATCCACAGTTTTGATATAAAATTATTCTTTCTTTAATGAAAATGATACACAGTTTTATTTATTTCTATATTTTATCAGACTATTTATCAGCCCAAAAAATAATTTTGATCATAAAGCAAGTTTTTATAAATAGTTCTCTATATTTCTGCCAGTCTGACACCATCCATGTTTTACTAGATCAAAGGTTGGCAACCCATGGCCCTTGAAACTATATAGTAATGGCCCGCAAAGTTATTAATTTTACACAAAGTATAAATGACAATGTAATACATCATGTATAACAATACAGTTTACAGTTAAAGATATAAGAGTTGACCAATAAATACAAAAAATATAATGAACAAATTTAAAAATTCCTTAATCTATTTCTAGAGGACATAAATTATTTCAACAATAATTAACAAATGGAATTCATTAAAATCCAAAATTATATACATCAAAAATTATCATTTTGGGATATTTCTAGTTAGTCCAATATTTAGTGGTCTTCCCTTATCTAGTTTAAGGATACCTGGCAATTTGCACACAAAATAATATAATAGTACCAACAAGTACATAGGTGTAAGCAAGTATTTCATAAAAAATACAGAAAAAGTAAACACAGAGCCTTGGCGAACTTACAAGCTGTATTGCTAAACTCAACCATAAGTTTGAAAGTTTATATCAACAAATTAATTGCAGATACAATAATTGAATTAGTTCACAATTATACATTTTAAACCCTTCCTTACATAATTTCACAAATTTTTCTTAATGTATCTTTTTTATTTTTTTTGAAGATATTTTTTATAGTGTCCCTACTCCCTAGTAATATTTTGTTCAGAAACAAAAAATAAAGATAACTGACAGAATAACTATTATACTCATATTATGATATACTGACAATATTGAAATCATTAGTAATATAATATGTAAAAATTGGATTTTTTTTATTATTATTAATAATGAATTTATTTTACAAAAATAAGGCCCAAATGGTTAGTTGAAAAGATTGCCAACCCCTTTATTAAATTATTAACATAGTTGAATTATATTTTACATAGAATCTATAATAAGGGATGTAATATAATTGAATAATATTATAAAATAATATACATTAACTAATTTATGTTAATAAATTTAAAAAAAGTAAAAATTAGCCAATCATAAAAATAAATAAAATTTAAACAAATATAGATGATAACATATAGAAGAAATTAATCAATGTATTGATTGGTAACATGGGTCTAAAATTATTTGGATAAATAATTAATCACATGATTTTTTATCAACACATAGGTATTAGATAAAAATAACTTACAGGATACTAGCATGATTCCAATTTTATTTTTTCTATTTGTTCAATGATTGCCAACTCTTTGGCTTCTTTTTTATAATTTCTTGCTTCAAATTCAAGTCTACAACAGTCAAACAATATTAATGTATAAAAGAATCAACAAACAAGTCAATATAAACCCAAACAAAGATATTGTATAAAAGGTTAATCTTAATTTAAAACAACAATTTTATACAAGCACATACCATAACAGTATTAAAATAAAAATTAAGGTTATTCTATTTGAAGTCTATAAATTTTAAAAGTATAAATTATTTTAAACAAAATTTAAATACAAGGGTATGTTAGACACACGGATTCCAGAATAATCATACGTGTATACAATACACGTGTACCCGGATTTTAATAACACGTGTATTTCATCACAATTATAAATCAAATTTACTAATAAAATGTATCTTTTTTTACCTATTGACAATAATACGCTCAACAATTTTTTCTGTAGTCATATTGTTTCCTGAATCAACAATCTTAAATTTATTCATTGCTTTTGGAAGTGCATATGGGTCTTCACCATTAATATCCTTTTTCACTGGTGTAGTCCCATGACACACTAAATCTACATTAAAATGTTTCATTAAATCAGCTGTGACACTATACGGGGCACCAATAACCACTTCAGATACATACTGAAAAAATTATAATACATTAATCAAGCCAGTTAATAAAATAATAAAACAGTAAAAAAAAAAAATTACTTTGCAGGCAAGAACACTTAAGACTCGTTCATGTAAATTCATAATAGGATAGTTATAGCCTTTATATTCGTTAACTACTGGATCAGTGTGTAAACCGACAATAAGAAAATCACCATGTTGATGAGCTTTTTCTAAAAAGTCCAAGTGACCAACGTGAAATATATCAAAAGCTCCCGCAACATAGACTACCCTATCAGTAGGCTGAAATTGAATAAAACAGCTTATTAATACATATAATATATATATATATATATATATTATATATGTATATATACACAGTCTCGTAATAACTCAAAAAACTTGACAACTCGATTTTTTTTTTTTTATTCCCCTAGAAATTAAAATAACACTCAATGTATTATAAGTCTTGTTAACTCGAATACAAAATTGTGATAAATAGCGTAGTCAAAGTGTATATATCTGTTATATCTGGGTATTATGATTTGTGGGTATTTCATAAATACCAAAGATTCCATAAAATTCCATAAAGCTAGTGTTTTTACAATGATATATTCTTTTTTTTTTCTGTATACACTTTTTTGTATGGATCTACTTATTCAAAAGATTCAATCAGCAACTTTTTGAAATCACATTTGCCTCTAGTTAGTACTTAAAAGAGGTAAAAGGTAAAAAAGGTCATTTTTTGAATTTCTCGATTCTTCAATTTGTTTTTTAGAAAAAATACCCAAAATTTAACAAAAAAAAGACTTGGAAACCATAATTGACTGATCCTAACTTTAAGAAAATTTAAACTTATTTTCTAACTACATATTTAATTCGTTCCAAAATCAGTCTCAAGTGGATGTTATTTACACAGATTTCAATAAAGCTTTTGACTCAATCGATCACGTTACCCTTATCCATATTCTCAGTGAGTATGGATTTGGTGAACCACTGCTGTCTTGGTTTAAATCATATCTCAGTAACAGATATCAATGGGTGAAAGTTTTTGGTTTTAAATCTAAAAT
>JAIPRM010007383.1:0-17262 GCA_025469315.1 Stegophylla sp. TES_Ste_2020 | reverse complement strand
GTTCATTTATTTGCAAATATAATTCTACTGTATACCTACTGTATGATATATATACGATATATATATATATATATTTTTTTTTTTTGTTACAGAGTAGACAAAAAACAAAATTTTAAGAAAAGTAGAAATTCTACATTTCTAGAATTTGTAGAATCCTCAAGAGTATTTACATTTTTTTTTTCAAGTTTATAAAAGATAAAACATAAATGTTTAATGTCATTTTTACTGTAGTACTTCAAGAATTTCGACAAAAAAGAAATTTCACTAGATTGACTGATTAATATTTTTTGTCGGGTTTAAAAATTGTAAAATATATATTATATTTTTAATGTCATTTTTTAACATTTTTATGTCATTTTATGCATTTTTTTTAGTGCATTTTTTACATATTTTTAGGTCATCAAGTTCCGGGCCCTAGTTATAACCTTTATACCTTATGGAATACCTCTCTCCTCTTGCACAGCCATTGGCTTTTGAGGAGATTCAATCTCTTTTTAAATTTCTATAAATTTACCATTTTGTAATGTTTTGTAATGTTTATTGTTTGATGAATAAATTATTATTATTATTATCATATTATAAATTCAACGTAACGAATTTCTTATGTAAATTTTGTTTAGAAAACTTAAAAAGTAATTTATCTGATTTATGATGATGAAGTTTTACATAATTCAAAATAAGTTCAAATGCTATTAAAATTGTAAAAGTCAATTATTGTTGAATTAGATTTTTTTTTCTGAATGATGTGATTTAATGCGAATTAAAAATCTAATATTTTGTACCTACAGGCGATATAATAAAAGCTTATTTAACATCAATTCATAACAAAAATATATTTTAATTTTTTTATACGTGTTTATTTCAAAAAAATGTTTTTAGATTAAGTAATCATTTTGTTTTCATACGTTATTTTTTTAGGAATACTTTTAAGTATATCAAGTTTTTCATTAGCATAGTGAAATTAGCTAATCGTCTAAAATTAACGTTGCTGGTTTGAATATAGTTTTCGCCCCGAATGTCGTCTAAGCTCCGCCCAATTGACGGTCGATACTGCCACCTTAGGTATTTACATATATGTTCGTGACAATGGAACGAACGGCCACTGGGCGATAATAACGCTCTGTGTCTCACTGAAAAGCAAAAAACAAAAATAAAAACTCGCCAACTTAAATATTACAATGCCCGTAGATTGCCCGAAACTGTACAAAAATTATGAATTCTCGAGTATACATGCGAGACATCGATTTCCGATGTTAAAAATTGAAAACAATTTGACGACAAAAATTTATTATTAAGTTTGATATAATTTTTTTCTGCAAAGGGCATTTTTTCCTATCCTATGCTGCTAAGTCATAATTTATTTATTGTGAAAATTGAGAGATAGGAAGTTTCCAGAGTTTTTCTTTTTCTTCCTCTTTTTTTTTTTTTTTTTTTTTCACTCGGAAAATCAATATTATTGTAATTTTATCCTAACACACATTTACATAAAAACCTATTCAAATTTTTTTATTTATTTTTTTTCAATTTACATCTCAAGTATAACATACTACGCGCAGGTATTGAATACAAAATATTTACACGCACCTATAGTCATAAGGATTGCGAATTATTAAAAACGTAATCTAATATGTAACTCAATTAAATTTTTTTGGTTTCTTAACAGTTCATTTGCAAAAGTCGGTTGTTTGATTAATGTATTTTTTAGCAAATTTTTAAAATGTCGCAAAAGATTTAGGTCACAATCACATTTTTTGTTCAAAGAAAATATTCTCTTTACAAATATTTTTTATTATACACTCAAATTTATTTTCAGAATGTTACTCGACGATTAGATTTCATGATTTTCTCGCTCAACGCTTAGTGTTTTAAAAATATTTTATTTTTATCATCAAAATACATTTTATTTGAATTTGATAATTTAGGAATACACATTATGGTAATTCATTTTTGCACACAATAACCGTGTATATGGTATACTAAGTAATTTGGAGTACAGAAATATGGCAGTTTGTTTGCATCTTAATGATTACTATTATATCACTATTACATTTTTTTTTTTTTTGAGGGGGGGAAGGCTTTTAAGTTCCGTTTGCAAGTATGTCGACTTTCTTTTTCTTTTTTGAATGTAATTAGTCTATTTACAAAAAAGAAAATCCAAAATACTTCGCACCATGGGTGCATTTTTAGCTCCTCGGGTGCATTATTTTTGATAAATTTGTTGAATTTTAAAGACACGATAAATAATTTCTTTATTAAAAATGATTCTGGGCGAAGCTCCAGTTAATATATCATATAATAACGATTGTCAGTAAATATTACATTGTTATTCAACAACAGAATAATCAATAACCACATAAACAATAATTTATGAATTAAAACTTTACAAAATACGAGAAATTTCTAATATTTTCCAAGTTCTATGCTTAGCTCGAAATTGGTCAAATCTTTTTGAAATTCACGTGAAATATGCGCGCGACTATTGTTAGTAGTTGGTAAAAGATTCAAGTTCTTAGCTCCATTATTTTTTAAAAATGTTAAAAAACTAAAACTAAAATATAAAAGTTCACGTTATGGTATGTTTTAACTTTTTTTCAAACAATTTTTCGGTAATTTTTCCCTACGCTAAGATAAAGTAACCGAGAGTTTTGAAAATTTGCCTCTTTTAAATACTATCTGGGTGTGATTTCTGATCTGAAAAGTTACTGCATGAAACTTTTGGACAAATATTTCTGTACAAAAAGTGTTTCCTGAAGGAAAAAAAAAAAACAAAAATAAATAAATATACATCATTGTAAAACAACTTGCTTTTTTGTTCCCGTTTAGAATCTAAAAGTATACATTGCTTTTTTTTTTTTTTTTTTTGCCAAACAAGAAAAATCGAAGAAAAAATATAACATCCTATTGCGATTAAGTATATTATAATAATAATTATTGAGAAAATAATTTTTTTGGCATTATAATTTAAACCTTCACACTCAGTTTCGGAAATTGATTTAATATAATATCTTATTACATTGTTTTTATATTTTTATAGTACAGGATCTGCAAATTCCAAAAAAAAAAATATATATATATATATATATTATAATTTGACATTTTTCTTTTTCAAAACATATTTCATTTATTACATTATGTAAATGAATTAAAATAATAATATTTTAAAATAATTTTCGGGGGCTTACCCCCTCTCTAGACCACCACCGTAGTTAGCTTATGGCTGTGATTACATATGTCTTATAATTTACCAATTTTAACTCTTAAATCACATAAAACAATTTACGTGTCGAAATCATGTCGAAAATTGTATTGAATATTCATTTCTACATCAATAATTCAATTTTAATATGGCATTTTGCCATTTGGTCATTTGGACTACATGAATACTGAGGTATGATTTGATATCCGACTAACAAAATTTGTTTTTAAACACGTGATAATTATTACATAATTACAATTGTATTTCAACCGAATTCTTTTGCAGTTCACACACGTTATTGCTAAGAATTATTGTTTGTCTGAAGTCTGAAGTGAAACATGAAATGCATAAAATTTAGAAATTAGGGAGTATGAGTGTCACATATGACTTCGTGGTTCTGGTCAAAATCTAAGTGTAACATCTGGGAAAAATACAAGGTAGTATAAAGTACACTCTTATTTGTCAGTTTTTTTCTTATTCACGCAAAGTCAACGAATTCCTTTTGAAAGAATTAAACCAGCATACGATTATTGCTTGTATATTATATGTTTCTTTCGATACAACAACAATAATTAAGCGCGATATTAATAAAGCATTTTCAAAGTTTTAATTTACCAAAAAAATAACAAAAAAAAAATAAAAATTCTGAAAATACTGAACAATGCTCTTTTGTTAAAGACCACCAATCAAGACCCCGTTCCCAATACTTCTTACACAGCTGCATAAAATAAATTGATTATTAAACGATTAATGTTCTTTTTCGACGTATACGGATAAAAAAAAAACCCTTTTCTTTCCAATTTAATGAATGAAATCACGATACTATAGAAATCAAAATATTTAAAAAAAAAAAAAAATTAATTAATTTAGCTAGTTAATTAAACGGGATGAAAATGTTTTATTTTTTTTATTTAAAGGGCATCGAATAATTTAGTTTTAATACATTATGCGAAAAGCCAAATTTAAATTTTTACTTTAATTATTGTTTTAAAAAGTATATTTGTCATTCCAGTTTATATAAATAAAGAATTACACGATTCCAGGCCCGAATTGAGACATTTGATACACTTAGGCTGTAACAATTTAGTGGTCAAAAATTTACTTTAGTAGGCTATTATATTTTGTGTAGTTGTAATTCCGTAATATACCCATAAAATAATTTGTTCAGTTCATAAAGTGATGTATATTTTATTTTTACTTAGAGTGGCACTATAACAAATGGATAAAATATTTTATTCAATTGAGATACTAGATGAACATTTTTTTTTTTTTTGAAATATTATTTATCTGTAAACTATAATAAAATAAAATTATTGTAGTAGGTAAATATAATTTAATTACTTTTTTTGAATATTAACAAAATATTCTATATATTAATTATTACTATTAGTTGTACTAGTAAATATATTGTTTAAACATAATTAATTTCATAGTCATTGTTCAAAAGTACATAATTAGTCAATGTTGAACACGTAAATAAATATTAAAATATGACTTTAGACTTTTTGATAGGAATGAGTAAAAATGCAAAATAGTTCAAAGAATACAATTACTTGGATTTTATTTTACACGTGATAATAACAAATTACATATTTAAACCATGTTATTTTTTTTTAATTTTATGCATTTTACATTTATAAAAAATTTAGATGTTTTACCAATTTTTGAACCGATAATTATTGTTAACGCATTGAGCCTTAACTATTTCATAGTGAACTCTAAATAGTATTTTTCTCTTAAAAGAACAGAAATGTCCCCTCACTTGAACATTTTGAAACCGCTGTACAAGTATATTGTGTACCAAGGTGTGTATTTCAGTATAACGGTTTCATATAATAATTTTGTACATTTAGAAATATATTACTCGTTACTTTAGTCGCAATGTTCCGAGAAGACCTTTTATACCCGCACCCTTCCGTAATAAAAAAATATTTTGGGTGACTTATTTTTAGTAATGGTATTACTGATAATTTTAATCGATACCAAATACCAAATACATGATTATTTAATATTTTTTATTATGTATTAATAATATAAAAAAAAAAAAACGATATTTTGAAAATTAAATTATTACTTTATAAATCACTGCCAATTGTAAATCTTTAATTGTTCAGAAATTTAATATTAGCCGGGTCACTTTATTTTGAAATTGTTTTAATTAAGTCGGATCTCACGGCTCTACTGAAAATTCTGAACGTTCCCCGGGGTGAAAAACACTGTCCTAGTAGTTTAATCTTATTTTACTCATTTGTAGGGAAAATTATATTTTTATTAAAAATAACTCGTCATCAGATGCCTCTTTGTCAGTCCCTCCCCCCTCAAAATATTCCCATTTAAAAATTCTCCATTTAAATCATCTATTATTTTAAATAATTACTTTTTCAATTATTATATAAGTTTTACATAAAAATTAAAATGTATGCATAATAATATTCATAATATAATATGCTTCCAAACTGTATACGCTGCTTACATAAACAGTGAGTTAATTAAAAAAAGTAATAATATTGTATTGAAATTATTTTGTAAAAAGCCGGACATACTTCGGACGATGGGTGTTCTTCGCACGACGAGTGGGATTCTCTTGACTGGTGTATTTAATTTTGAAGAAACGATAAATCATTTCTTCAATAAAACGATTCTGAACGTGGGAAGTTAATAATATAAAAAATAAATGAGAAAAAGAAATGTTAGAAAAATGTCCAAAATATTTTTTTTACATTTTCAAAATTTTCATGCGCCAAAATCTTTTTTATATGATTTTCTATCTATGTTTAAATTTTCATAAAATTCGGATCAAAAAATGATGGTTTCCGAGTCGTTTTTGTTAAATTTTGGGTAGTTTTTTCCAAAAACAAAATTGAAGAATTGAGAATCTCAAAAAATTACCTCTCTAAAGTACGATCTAGAGGCAAATCCGGTTTCAAAAAGTTATTGATCGAAACTTTTGGACAAGTATTTCTATACGAAAAGTTGTACACAGAAAAAAAAAAGCCGGACATACTTCGCACGATGGGTGGGATTCTATTGACGGGTGTATTTAATTTTAAAGAAACGATAAATCATTTCTTCAATAAAACGATTCTGAACGAGGGAAGTTAATAGTATAAGAAAAAAAAATGTCCAAAATTTTTTTTCACATTTTCAAAATTTTCTTGAACCAAAATCTTTTTTATAGGATTTTCTATCTATTTTTAAATTTTCATAAAATTCTGATTAAAAAATGATGGTTTTCGAGTCGTTTTTGTAAAATTTTTGATAGTTTTTTCTAAAAAAAACAATGAAGAATTCAGAAATTCAAAAAAAGACCTCTTTAAAGTACAATCTAGAGGCAAATCCGGTTTCAAAAAGTTATTGATTGAAACTTCCGGACAAGTATTTCTATACGAAAAGTTGTACACAGAAAAAAAAAATAATAATAAACATTATTGTAAAAACACTAGCTTCTTCACTTCGTTTAGAATCTAAAATGAAAAATTATTCGACATACCTAGTATACTTTGTTTTATAATTATTAAAAAGAAAAGAAAAGAAATTATATAAAAAAAAAAAAAATTTTACGCTATACTTTTTAAATAATTAAGTGTATTCGGATGTTCAATAATTAAGAACACGAAGTATGTAAGAATAAGGGTGTATGTCAATTTCTATAACTTTTCAGGAAAGTCGAAAACTAAAACTCGTAAAAAAAATTTTAGTTTCTGAACGAAGCGAAGAAGCTAGTGTTTTTACAATGATGTTTAGTTTTTTCTTCTTTGTTTTCTGTGAACACTTTTTCGTATGCAATCTACTTGTCCAAAAGTCTCGATCATCAACTTTTCGAAACCGTCGTCGGTGACGAAAATGGTTTTTTTTAAAAAAGAAAAAAAAAAACGTTATTTGCACGTGCAAATTTCGTTCGTGTGTACGCGAACGAATAATATGTATGCGAAGAAAATCGATAATCCGTAGTACACCACCACAGCGGACGGACACAAGTGTACGTAGACGGAGTGAGTGGAGTAAGCCGGTAAAGGATCACGGGACGCCGCCGCCGCCAATCGTGTGAAATAAATACGCGTGATATTGTTTTCGAGGAGAAAAACACGATGTACGCGTCATAATTAGTTGTGGAAAAGTTTCGCGTGCCTGGTCTCGAGACGAAACAGCGCTTTTCTCAACCGCTCGCGGTAGTCGTCGCCACGGCTCGGGACTATTAAAATTTACGGTCACTATATTTTATCCCCGAGCGGCGGCGGTCTCGTGCACATACACCTGTATAATACGTATTTAGAGACTACTTTTGCGATTTCTCGAGAAACAATTTTACAACTACTGTCTGCCGCCGCCGCGTTGTCTCCCGCGTATATTATATCGATGGGATTTCTGAAAGCTCTTCTACGGAAACATCTCCCCGCTCATTGACTGGCTGTGCACAAACACGTTTTACGACCGCGTCGTCGTTTCCACAGTCGTCGTGGTCGTCTCTTCGGAGCTAACAGTACAACAATAACGTGTACGTTCGCGGCGTCGTCGTCGTTTTTTATTATTGCCGAATATTAATTCACATATTATTGTTATTATTATCATTGTCGTCTCGTCGTCGTTGTAGTGGTCGTATAATATTTCTCAGTAGTAAATCATTAATGTCTTTGTACAGGACCGGATTTCGAGATTGTGGAGAACTTGGGCCCATTTCTAAGCCGTGGCAATTATTTTTCAGTTACTTTGATGTCTAAATATGAACCGAGCTCGCCGTGGATTGCCTGTCTGCATTTAAGTTGTACGCCTTACACATTAATTATTTACCAACTCGCACAAAAATTGTCGTTTTTGATATTTTGATTGCCATATAAATCCGTGATTTATTGTGCTCGAGATGATACGAGTATTTGAATATCAAACACTAACATTAGAATCGCTAAAAATCTAAAAATATTGAAAGAGAGATATTTTCACAACGAAAATTACTTTTATGTAATAATTTAAAATATTTTTTAAAAAAAAAAAAGCAACTTAAAAATAGAAAAATTCTTGTTTTACCGACATTTTCAGTTAAAAAAAAAAAAAACACATCACACACACACTGACCCAGTTTTTGTGGTCCTTTATTATATTAAAATACGAAATCTTATATCTTGCATTGGCATTGCCTATTGCATAAATATTTCAAAAATCAAAATATATTTTTTCATTAAACACCTAGTGTTTTTTTTTTACGGAATATCTAATCGCGGTATACGTTTTACCGGTAACGACTCAAATATTTACCGGCATTACAGCTATAATTTTAAATATTGGTTTATTTGCGCTAGAAAAATCACTTAAGGACGAACTTATTGTTTTGACAGACGGATTTTTATCACGTTGTTGTTAGGCCGGACACCAACGTTCATTTAAGTTGTGATTTTGATTCGAATGTCGAGTATTCGGTAGTGCAGGAATGGAGACGCAGAGAGAAAATTCCATTATGTGGAGACCCACGGACTTCCCCTTCCCCCCTCTTAAAAAATCCGGGGCCGCGTCTTTGCGGTGTGTGTACCCGAATAATGTTATAATATTATAATAACACGTAGTAGTAGTAGTAGTAGTAGTTGTAGTAGGTATCGCTGTGGGTACTTAGTCGTGTGTGTAATGCGAAGTGTATGTGTGCGCGCGCGCGCGCGTGTGTGTGTGTGTATACACTGAAATATTACGCCGAATCCGTGGCCGTGGCGTTAGCGGCGGCGGCGGGGTCCGGGCGAAAGGGTTGGCGTACCGGCTAACATGGTAGTTTAATTACGCGGTCCCTTTCCCCGCCGTCCACCCTACGCCCCCCCCCCGGCACCCTCCGCGGCACGTCACATCCCTTTCGTGCCGCGCGCTCATACACACACACACACACACACACACACACACACACACACACACACACACACACACCACACACAAACGTAACGTAACGTGGCCGGTCGCGTTCCCGCGATAAGACAACGGCCGGCAGTCCCGCGACCCTCCGCTGCCCGAGACGGAGTGGTGTGGTGACGGGCGGGCGGGGGGAGGGGAGGGTCATAATGGACGTTGCCGACAATGGTCGGTGGGGTGGGTGCAAGGAGGAGGAGGTGGAGGGGGTGGAAGAACGCCGTGTATAGAGGCGGCGGCGGCGGCGGCCGTAACCGACCCTCCTGTGCGGGGCGCGCGCGTTTCGAGTATGTAACTTGCATACTGAGTGTCCGGCCGCGTCGGACACGCGGCGGCGCGGGGGTGAGAAGAGTGAGAGAGTAGTGAGGGCGGCGGCGGCGGCGGTCCCCGGCCAAACCTCTGGCCACGGCGCGGGACGGCGGGGTGCGGCGCGCGGTCTCTGCTCTGCATAAGATGAGCGCGCGGGCCTTGGTCAGCCCCGATCAATATGGGAGGAACGTTCCCTAACGTCGACGAACCGAACTACCCCTCCGCCGAGCCCCCTATATTGCCCGCGCTCTCCGGCCACCGCATGCCGCTTCTCTTCTTTAACCCCACCGCCGCCGTTCCTGCCCCCCCCCGACGCTCTTGGGTCCACTTTACACACTGCCCACACTGCGGCGTGGACCCTGCAGAGCAAGCAAGAGTATGCGTATGTTTGCATATATACGTACATATAAGAGTGTGTGTGTGTGTGTGTGCACACACGCGCCCTTCGGTCCGATCCCTAACTTTTGTCTTTTGCATGCGTAAGTGCGTGTGTGTCCGAAGGGAGATTTTACCGTTTCTCGGCGCAAAAAAATGTATACACACGTTTATGTACGCCCGGCAAAGCACAACTGCACGATATCGACCAATGTTTATAAAACGCGTGCGAGCCGCTTGACGTTGGACAGTTTTTTTTGTTCATTTTATATACTTACAATATTCGACTGGAAATCGTTGAATATTGTTTTGTCCGTCCGGATGACAAACGAACGAAACGAGAAACTCGGGGTATTGGACGTGTACGATTCACGCGAATGTAATAAAACGACTTTAAAAATGTCACCACGAGAGTAGACACGTATGTATTTGTAGAATTAGATATGTCTCATCATATTCTAATGGCTTGAGAGGAAAAATATTAATCGAATTGAAAACGCGAAACTTTTTATAAGTCGACGAGAAATAGAGTAAGAAAACTAAACAACAACAATAACAACAGATTAACTCCCAATAAGAGCGAAGAAAAAAAAAAAACGAACGAATTTCGTCGAGAGAAACAATTGAAAGAAATAAGCGTGCCACGGACAACGCGGGAAAACTTTCTGGGGATAAGGGTTAGTCGTCGGCGGGACCGTAAAGCTTCGAGGGTAGCTGTCATTAAGAAGGTAACTTTGTTATATTTTCCCTTTCCTTTTCCTTTTTTTTTTTAACTGAAACAAATCGTCGGCGGCGAACAGGTAGTCGCGGGCCACGCCGCCTCCGCGGTCTTTCTCGTTCGACTTTCTCTCTATTGACGACGACGACGGTTTTTAAACGGTTCAATCACTTCGGGCCGACCCTTACCCCGCGACGACGGATCACAGGTGTATTTCGAACGTCGTCGTAATAAAATAGTCACCGCGCGGAGAGGGAAATTAAAACCGTCGATGGTCGTCGTCACCTGCACTATGAGGGAAGAGAGAAGTTTCGTCCGGACGCGATCGGCACACCGGAAACCGGACACGGCGGCGGTCGGACACCTCTATTTTCCGGGGTAGCTTTTTCACCCGTCGAGTTATTTCTCCCCTCCGGCCAAGGGTTCGAACTCCCTCCCTCCCTCCCTCCCCTCGTCGTCCCTCAACCGTAGCTTTCGTCTTTAAAACTGTACCCGAAACTAAATCGCACGCGCCTTTCTCCCTTTACCCGCTCGCCCCGCACACCCGCGCCACCGCCACGGCGGCACACTCAAAGTTTTCAAAAACCGTCTAGACGGACCGAAATACACGCCGCATCGCATTGTCTTATTACTGCGCGCCGGGGTCGTCTCGTTCGTTTCCGGGTTTTGTTGTTGTTTTCCATTCATCTCGCTATTATTTTATAATACGTACACTGTGTTTTTGTGGCGTTTTTACCGCCGCCGCCGCCGTTTTCGAGGCGATTGCCGACGAAGTCTCGCGACGATAAAATAACGTGCGAGATGCTGTGTGCGGTGTACCAAAACTACAGATGCGGTCCGTGAAACGACGCCGAAATAATAATATTACATATTTGCGGCGCGTGTTTCCCGGTGTGTGGAGGCTTTCGGTGACAAAAGAATGGGGTATTGATCGGATCTTGTAGGTGAATATCCCCGAGCGAACGAGCGAGCGAGCCGTTCGGTGGGGGAGGGTGCCGTTAAAGTCCACACGCTTAAGTTTGAATAATTAGCTCGGTGAGGGTAGCAGCGGCGCTTAGCGACGGCCGCGGCCGCGGTGGTGGCGGGTGGACGGTCGCAGGCTCGGGGCTCAGGACGAGGGTGGCGGTCTAACGGCCAGTGTGCGCGGCGTGAGGCGGCGGCGGTCCGAGGTCCGGCGTTCGTGCATATAATATGTATATACGTGTTTATGTATATATATATATATATATATGCATATAATATATATGTATATAGACGTGGGCGCGTGTGGACGAGCAAAAAGCCGGTGGCAGTAGTGGTGGCGGTGGCCAGTGTTGTAGTCGTCTCTCCGTCTCTCTCGCCATTTATCAATATGCTCACGTGGCCGTCCGGCGGTGGCGGCGGCGGCGGCGGCGGCGGTCCACCCCGTTTTCTTGACACCCCTTTATTGAAGAATCGATTAGGTTAGAGAGAAGGGAAGCTGTGTGCGCGCCGGCAACGGTGGACGGCCGAGGAGTATATATACATATATATATATATATATGTGTGTGTGTGTATATACATATTATATACGAGGGAAGAGAAAACGGTCGGCGGGGGGGGGTGTCACCCGGAGGCGGTGGTGGCGGACCAAAGTGATGGCAAAAGCACAAGCTCTCCCGAGGCGGCGGCGGCGGCGGCGGCGGCGAAGGGTGAGAGCGGTCGTCGTCGTGGCCGTGTCGGCGAGTGTGGCGCGGGGCGGTGTGTACGCCGCCGTATTTGAATAATCGCGCGCGGACGGCCCCGGGGGGGGGTGGGGGGGGGTGCGCACACGCGTGTGCTTCTCTCTCGGACATCGGCCGGTGTTTTTCGGGCGACGCGCGTCGCGCGCGTGGTCTGGTGTGCGTGTGTGCGCGCTTGCGTGCCGTCCAGCGGCGGCGGGTTGGCGGTACGCGCGCGGCGTGGAAACTGCCCACCACCGCCACACACACACACACACACACACACACACACACACCATTCCGGCCCACTGCTTACGTCTTCTCCTCCTCCTACACACACACACACACACACAAACTTACATATAAATTTGCATGCGTGTGTGTGTGTGTGAGTGCTGTATACATATATATATATATATTCGGTTGCTTGCCCACCCTCTGTTAACGGCGGCGGTGGACGGTGGTCACTACTACGTCACGTAGTTCGAGAGAGAGCTTTTCTCCGAAAACCGAGTCGCAACCCTTTACCCTCCCCTTTACACCCCCGGCCCCGCGCGCTCGCCTTCGCCGATTCGAACGATTTCCATATACGTGTGTACACTGTACACGAGACCGCTCGCACGGACGGTTTTTCTTCTCCCGCGCAGCAGCCGTCGTCCCGAAGCCCCGGCCGCGGTGACGGCGTGTCAGATACAATATACATAAAATATGTATTTCCACACGCTTTGGTATAGATATAGAAAAATAAAAAAAATAGTGGTTTTTTTTTCATTTTTTTGTCCCGTGGTCGCGTCGTCTCACCTGGAGACTTAAAGGTCGCGCGCGCGCCTCTCTCTCTCTCTCTCTCTCTCTCTCTCTGGAATATATAATATATTATTATACACGAGCACGCTTGCGTGTGTGTGTGTGTAAATTTATGTTTTGTATACGAGGATAAAAGTCCCGTGTGTGTGTGTGTGTGTGTGTGGAGATCTGGACGGTTTGACGCGGTAGGCGCGCGTTTTGGATAATATGGAGAGAAAAACTTTTCCTCCGCAAACGGCCGGTGTTCGCTTTGATGTGAGTTTCTGTGCTCGGCGAGGAGTTTTCTCTTTTCGCTCGCCCGCGGTCATCGATTTACCCTCCGGACCCCGTGGACGACGTATTCGCGCTTTCCGCGAGACGTTTAATAACACACACACACACACACACACACACAAAACTTAATATGCGAATTATATACCGCGCGCGCGAAAACTTTCTCGGAAATCGCCCGTTCGCCCCCTGGAGCTCGATAAAAACGTCGACTCTTTGTATAAATGACTTGTCGCCGCCGGTATTATTATTTTATAATACCGCTCGCACGTCATAACGTCGGTATACGGTCGAATATCTATCCACTCGGACGAATGGAAAACCTCGATGAATCCAACTTCCTCCTTCCCCTCTCTCGTTTTCCCGCGATTACTCCGAAGGAAAACCTTCTTTAAGACTCGACCGTCGTTCAACGGATAAACGAAACGATTATTGATTGTCCGGTTTTTCGACCCATTGTCTAATAATAACCATCTATAAAATTATAAAAAAAAAAAAAATCAAAATTATACAATTATTCTGTTATTCACGCCTTTACTTATACTGATAATGTTATACTAAATTAAGTGATTCAATTTTCGTTATGTACTTTAATGTCTTTATAATCCTTGTAATTTACTACACATACTAACCATACTATTTGTAATTATTATTTTATTGTACTTGAGCCTTCATCGGCGTTTAATTTAAATAAATAAATAATCCGGTGCAGGCCGCCAATAATAATTCTAAAAATTAAATTAATTGACTATTTACTATTCTAGTGTGTTGATCTGATTTTTTTTGAAATTTGAAATTATCCGAAACTTTTATTTACTTTTTGTTTTTATCATACAATATAATGGGTGATTTTAAATTTTACGGCTATCTGTATATTATACGAATTCATTATTAATGTAATTACTTATTGGTGGGGAGGGGAGGGGAGATATTTGCTCCCCTAACATTTTACAACGGGAACCAAATGCGGTAATTTCACAATACGTACAAAATAAAGGAATTATTTCCCGACGTTTATACGTATAGCACTGAAAATTATTTTACGGACGTAGTTTCGGCAAAAAGAAGTTTTTCAAAAAATTAAAAACTGTAAAAAACTGTGTACGTCTCGAGACCGATTAGTAAGGTTAGAAACAATTTGGATAAAATTTTCGACGACCCGGACATTGATGATGTGATGAGATATTTTGCCTTTTTTTAAGCGAGGCAATTTAATTTAATTCTAAATATCGTTGTTATCGTGTCGTTTTATAAGACAAGGCAAACGACGATCTCGTTCGTTTAGAAAAAATAATCACATAAAAAGGATAAAAAACGTAGCCGACAACCTGCGTGTATTCTCGTATGAACATTTTAATTATTGTTCTATGGGTGCCGCGCGCCAATGCGCTCTGAGTGTGTGATGAACACTGGTGTGTGTGTGTGCGCTTATTGCTCAAAAACAAACGCGGTCGCAGCAACGTCAATAAACAACTGAGCTGTAAGTGCACACGAAAAACTTTTTGTTTGAACACTTTGTAAGTTTATCAGATTGGAATTTACGTCAATTGACCCCGAAAAGAAAAACACAAACAATTATTATTATATTCAATAGTTACACTATGTTTTTATATTTGTTCGACTAAAATCCGATACCTCGGCATTTCTCCGCTCTTCAAAAAAAAAACGTGTTTTTTTCGTTTTAAATCTCGCGTAAACTTTTCGGCATTTTTTCTCTCACAGGTGAAACTATACTTATGTAAAATTGTTGTAATTCGTTCGCGTTCTGACAGCCGCCACCGACTCGAAAGCTTCAATCGCGTATTTAGGTTTCAAGAATTTTATTTTTTTTTTATTTTAAAACCGATTAAATCGAATAAAAAACGCAATTTACTTAAATTTCGCAACGGTAAACTTTTTAGCGTTTAGAATCAATACAATTATTTTCGAAAATACGAGTAGATTATACAATATGAGAAACAATTAAATTTATTTATTTCATATATGTATAATATAAGGGCTGGTGTCCGTTTATATTTAATTTTATATTTAAGAGAAGAAATTAAAACAATATGATAATAGTGTATTTACTTGATTTGCAATTATATTTGTTTTAACAGTAAAAAGTAAAATGAATATTTTTTAATAAATACAAAGCATAATTATCATGCAAAATTAATATTTAAAATATAATAATCATGAATTAGAATGTTACATTTCAATAATATCTAAATTACTTTCAGTGAGAGCATTGTTCGATTAATTTGATTTAATTTGAGGCATAATAATTATTTTTATTATGCGGTGGAATACAAATGAATGGAATATTTTTTTAATTTAAACATTTTTTACTGTCCTTAAAAATAATTTAAACGCTTTCTAATTTCTAGCTCGAGTCACGGATATTGTTATGTGTAGTTTCATTGCTCGAAATCATCGCGTGGAAACAATAAAATACATGGAGATTAATAATAAGAAAATACCAAGATAGTAGGAAATTTGAGCTAATTTTATTTTTTAATTTAAGCGCGTTGTTCAAATTTCCAATTTGATTTAAAAATAATTAATTTCTATGTGAATTACGTCTGAATTGTTTCCATTATATTTAATTATATATTTAATGTCCACGTTGAATATGTATTACAATAAAAAAAAAAAAAAGCGCCAAACATTACAGCTGATAATAATTTACTAGTTATTATAATATTAAATGTGTGTACTTAAATACTTACATCATATTATTTAAGTGCGTTTTATTTTATTTCAATTATATTTTAAAATAAACGTTTTTGTTTTATGACCTTTTCACACAGTATTTTAGTGCCGTTTAAAAATTAATAATTTCACGTGAACGCCTATATATATGATAAACAAAATTTGCTTTTTTATACTAGTTTTAAACGTGAAAAAGAAAGAGCTATTAAAAACACGTTATTTATTTTTTTTTTTTTTGGCTTAAGATAGTCGACGCGAAAAAACTGCGAAAATCACTATTTATTTATTTTTTTTAACATCAAATCGGTATTTTTTTTTTTTTTTGTTTTTACGACACTCAATTCAAAAAGTAATTAGAATCGTATAAATCGAGTTTTCCGTTAGTACCGCACAACGGTCGTGTGAAACGAATCGCTACGGTTTTAATTTCAGCGCCGCTTGTGAAATACACTCAAAAGCCGCGTGATTCGATTGAAGTATTAAACTATCGCCTGTCAATCGAGTATAGTCAATCGACATTTCTCCGGAGTTTCGAGAAACTTTGTCGAATGTCGCCGGAGGACGTCGTTCATTTCAAAACTTACACGAATCGATTATTTATATTGCTCTTATGCGTGCAATTTATACTGTTTACAATACTTTATTATAATAGAATAAGATATTTTAGATTCTGAACGAAGTGAAGAAGCTAGTGTTTTTACAATGATGTTTATTATTATTCTTTTCTGTGTACGACTTTTCGTATGTGGAAATACTCGTCCAATAGTTACGATCAGTAACTTGTTGAAACCGGATTTGCCTCTAGATTGTACTTTAAAGAGGTCATTTTTTGAATTTCTCAATTCTTCATTTTTTTTTTTTTTAAAACTACCCAAAATTTGACAAAAACGATTCGGAAACCATCATTTTTTGATCCGAACTGTATGAAACTTTTAACATAGATTGAAAATCAAATGAGAAAGATTTTGGCTCAAGAAAATTTTGAAAACGTGAAAAAAAAATTTTGGACATCGTTTCTTTAAAATTCAATACACCCGTCAAGACGATCCCACCCGACGTGCGAAGAACACCCATCGTGCGAAGTATGTCCGAATTTTTTTTTGTCGTTAATTTGATGAAAAAATTAATATAAATTTGGTAGATAAAAAGCTGGACATACTTCGCACGATGGGTATACTTCGCACGACGGGTGGTATTCTCTTGACGGGCGTATTAAATTTTAAAGAAACGATAAATCATTTCTTCAGTAAAACGATTCTGAATGAAGGAAGTTAATAATATAAGAAAAAAAAAATTTTTCAAAAAATGTTTAACATTTTTTTCACATTTTCAAAATT
>JAIPRM010007382.1:0-17263 GCA_025469315.1 Stegophylla sp. TES_Ste_2020 | reverse complement strand
ATAACATAAGAAAACAAAAGAAAGTTAATAATATAAGAAAAAAAAAAAAATTTTCAAAAAATGTCCAAAATTTTTTTTCACATTTTCTAAATTTTCTTGCGCCAAAATCTTTTTTATAGGATTTTCTATCTATGTTTAAATTTTTATAAAATTCGAATCAAAAAATTATGGTTTCCGAGTCCTTTTAGTCAAGTCCTTTTACTTTTTTCCAAAAAAAAAATTGAAGAATTAAGAAATTCAAAAAATGACTTCTCTAAAGTACAATCTAGAGGCAAATCCGGTTTCAAAAAGTTATTGATCGAAACTTTTGGACAAATATTTCTATACGAAAAGTTGTACACAGAAAAAAATAAATAAACATCATTGTAAAAACACTAGCTTCTTCACTTCATTCGGAATCTAAAATCCAAAACCGTGTGAAAGAATGCTATGATATTTTAATGCGACGTTTGCGACCGTGGCAGGCGAAAAAATCGTTTGTGGGGGGGAAACGAGAAAAAAACACGTCAAGATCTTGGAATCAATTAACCTGGCACGAAAAATTCTACAACCCGTTCGGCTGCTGATGATGCGCGAGTGCGTGACGGGTGCACGTCCGACGACGTCATTATTATTAATACATGATTATTATTATTATTATTGGTAATCGTATAGTGTGCGTGCGCGTGCGCTACGCCGTTTGATGTTGGTCACACTGTACGGATATGCCGACGGAGCAGGACCAGTGCCCAGTGCGTACCATAGAGTAATATTGGATTTCCCATCGTCCGTGCCGCCGCGTCGTCGTGTGATTACCACCGCAGCAGCGGCGGCCGTGTTTACAGCTGCCTCCCCCCGCGCTTCCTATATGGTGCCCTATCATTAGTGCGCGTGCGTTGAACGTGTGCGAGCGAGACAGACATGACGACGTATATCCGTATTATTATTATATACATACATTTTTCCTATGCTTTCACAATGCGTTCGACCGAGTCGGACGACGACGACGACAAGTGAGTTTGTGTGTGTGTGCGTTCCGCCACTCGTTTACTACTACTACTACTACTACTGCAGTGTAGTCGCTCGAGTCTGAGTGTGTGTGTGTGCGTGCATGCATGCCAGTGTTTTGTTAAATCAATTGCCCCCTCCCCCCGTCCGTCACAGTACTCGCGTTATCGCTCCGTCCGTTTTTCACCATCGGTTTGCCGAGACATCAAGTCCGCCGTCAGCACCGTCGTGGACGTTCGAGCGTTCCGCCGTTCACACCACTCGCCCGCCGCAGCAACCGTTTGCGCCATCGACATCCCTCGTTCGTCGTCGTCCGTTGTTTCAGAGCGTCTCCGCCGCGCGATAGTCCATATCGACGAGTGCTGTTCGCAAGGGGTGTTGTTGTTGTGATACGACGACGGTCGAGTTGGGGACCCCCCTTGCTGTTGTGTGCCGCGTCAATTCGTCTGGTCGTCGTCGTAGGTTTTCGCGATTCGCGCAGCCCCCGTGTCCGCCGATGCCCCGTTCCCCTGCCACCGAATTCGACCGGTGTAATTCTTATTATAATAAGAACGGTTAAAATATGATGAATATTGATACGTGTGATCGAGTGTAGGTGCACGACAACAACGACGGTCGTCTTGCAGAGTTCGATATTTTTCTTTTTTCGCTGAGTTCGCGCACGTCCTCCGATGTAATAAAAAAACACGGTCGTGGCTTTTTTTTTTTTGTCATCGCAATGACCCTTCGATTGACGTGCGACAGAACGAAGAAGTTTGTTGTGTGCCGGACAACTGACGTGTCGTGATAATAACATGGAAACGGATATAAAACAGCAACGCATCAAACGCAGCAAGCGCCGCGAACGAGCCCAGCGCATGCATGCCAAGAGACATGAGCTGGACAGCGGTGAAGAGGACGAACTGTCGGCAAAAGAGAAGGCGCAAAGACCTCCGCCGCCTAACCGCAGAAAGAAAAAAGAGACCGCTCTGTTTGACGAGGACGTCGTCGACGGTTTTGCCATTCTTTCCTTCAAGACTTACGAAGATCTGGAGGTAAGCGATTCAGGCTACTGAAGCTAGTACATATGACATATTATTTTGTTGTGCGATTATGTTCCACGTTTGAATTCATACAAAACACTGACTTGACAGTTTAATAAAGTTATGGTCCAAAATGTAATCTATATAAGTTGATTAAGCAGATGTGTATATTTGTTTTGAACTAAGGTCAATATATTTTGAATATGTAGTAATAGGTTATTTATATATTTAACAACTAGGTAGTTACTATATCAATTATAATAACTAGGTACATATAAAGTTAGGTGTATGTTCAACTTCTATGTAGGTAGTCAAATGTCTATAGACGAAATACACACAAATACAATCGCCAAGAAAATCACAATGTACTTATCAGTACTTATGTGTAGGTAGATTATTTAGTTTTCATAAATATGTTTTTTCTGTTCTAAATTAAGCTTATCTTAATGCTTCATATTTGATTTGAGCTATTTTTATATAGGTTCTAGATATAGTTGGTTATTTTTAGAGTAGCTTATATAGTAAGTGTCTACCTATTATCAATACTACCTAACAGGTATAAATAGTATAGTTACCTACATAATTGACAATTTATCTTTCATTGATAAATATAATTTTTCTTTATTGGTCAATTAATTATCACTCCATATTTTTGTTTTAAGTACCCAAAAATTAAAAAATATTTGTTGATTATTGATCACTGTGTTTTAATGTATTTATCTAAAAATAGGGCTTTAGCATTATTTATTATGTGTATGTTGGTCGATGTTTCATACTTATTTATATATTTATATGATATTCCAAATATCATGTCTGCATTAAAAAAGTGAATTATATTTTGTAAGCATCTGGTAGGTAAGTAGGTACCTAATAAATTAATTTGGTTTTTATTGTAAGTAGGTAGGTATGTATGCATAATATTTATTATAAATTATCTACTGACATTAAATCATTAAATGCAATATTATATGGATTGTTTTGTATATTTACTACAGAAGATTAACAGTAACTGTCTAAATTAATTTATTGATATAGGTAACTATTAATACCCTAATTAAATGGCCTATTTATTCTTAGTAGGTATGGGTATCTTTATAGGCAATAAATGAATACACAATATTCCAAAATATGAATCAATTATCCTTACATGATTACTACTAGGATCTATTTAACTTATAGGATTAAATAATTTGTTTCTGGTCAGTTTCTATCATTACAATGCTTTATTTCTTATCTGTATAATATGTTAAGTCATAAATAATATCTAATTTTCTAATAATAAAGATTTTCATAGACACTAGACATGATGAAAAATTCAATAACAAATAAAATTGAAAGTTAGTGTTGTTATATTTCATTTAATTAAACCTCTTTGCCTAATTCTTCCAACTTATTCATTTTAAGACTTTAAGTAATAATTTTAGGCTTTTGTTTTTGGAAAATATATATTTTCGATTCCCACCTAATTTTGTATTCAATGTTATCCTTTTTAGTTCAGAAATAATGTTTATTTTTTCTTCTAATTAGGTAATTTATCAAAGGCAAATTTTCACATAGACATATTCTGAATTTTTAGTTATAGTTTTATTCAAGATTTTATTTAACTAAAATTAGGTAAACTAAGAAATTATTTTGTGACAGTACATAATTTTTACTGAAAATAAAAAAAATTGATAAATATATATACATGCATAAAAAAATTCATTTAATGTCAAATATGCAACAATATACAAAATAAAATTTTAGTAATGATTTTTAATTAGTAAGTATGATTCATAAAGAATATCTAAAAATGTTAAAAGGAAAAAAATATGCAAAAACGTATAAATCAAGGCTTTACTTTTTAGTAGGTATTAGAATTTTACATACTGCTGTTACCTTACTTGCTTTAGGGGTACCTATATAGTATATGTTATGTGAATGTTCTATTAAAAATATGTCATTTTTTACTTAACTAAATATCAAACTGGATATCAAGTTAGGCATTAGAAATAATAGAGAACCCATGTAGTAGCCTTGTAGATATGTTTATGAGTCTAGATACCAAACTACTCGTTAACTTGATTATTCGTTTATTCAGTTCAGTTTTTCAAACAAAAATTAATTGTATAAGAAAGCGTTTAATGAGTAGGTATTTTCATTAATATTTAGTAATAAATTCAAAAATTAATAAAAGTTAAGTATGTACTTCCTATCTTAATTTGAACATATGTTTGGTAGTTATTCATTAAAGTGCAATTTGTATTGTAAAAAATTGGTCCTATCTTTATTGTTTTCAAACCAAATAGGTAGATATGATAATTTTATTTATAATTCTATCTTAACACTTGAAGTTAAAATTATTAAAGATCTGTTAGATTGACACGTATCAATTAATAGTAGATACCTACACAACATGCATTTGTACGTGGCAAGATTGATTTTGAAAGTCCAAGATAGCTATAATCATTTATTATAAATGCTTTGAAACTAATAGTAGGTATAGGTAGGTAAGAGAAAATTTCTACTTTATTTAGGATTAAGAATAAAATGTTTTTAAATGGTTTTGATTGAAAACAAGTATTATTTTATGTAAAAATGACCAGTTTCGTGCTTCTTCTAACTTAAAACAGTTATAAAAAAAGAAGTTGAATAATGACTACTATATACCTATTTTCAATAGTGTTAATAAGTACCTACCTAATACCTATCTGTATTTGTAATAAATTTTCAAATCTTAATACCAATCATTAATATTTTTAGTAGTTGGTGAAAGTTTCACTTCCTTTAGCCATTAGTTTTGGAGTTATGATTAAATAACTAAAATTGATTTCTTTTGGTATTTCTAGCAAATTAGTCGGTATTTCTTCTGATTTTTTTCAATGAAAATTGTGTAAAATTTTGAACTCTTCGTTCATACAATTTTTTAAAAGTATGGTAGGTACCTATATTTTACAATTTTTTGTAAATTTTCTGGTAGTTTTCCACATACCCATGGAAAAAATATTGGGAAACTTGAAAAATTACTTCATTAAAGTACCATTTGGATGTGAATTCAGATTTATAAAGTTGTTGATTGAAATACTTATATCCATATTTCTATACAAAAGTGTTCACAGGAAAAAAAAAATTATAAAAATAAACATCATTGTAAAAACACTAGCTTCTTTGCTCCACTCAAAATCTAAAATTAAACAATATATATTTTTTTTGGCCCTGGGGAATTAAACCCAAAAACCTCCCTGTATGTATGCCTCTTCCTAATACTTAGGATTAGTAATTAAGTACCTAATATTAATTACTTACCTATATATTAAATAATTTACAATATAATAAAACATAATAGGTGCCTAATATAGAAAGAAATTAATAATGATTTATCTTTAAAATTATGGGTTAAATTACTTTTTTATATTATATTACTCTAATTACGGCCTCTTACTAAATAATGTGCACCTCTTGAACTGTAATTCTGAATATCTATATGTTTATGAGAATATCTGAAAATGAAACTATTTAGTAAAAATAGGTACCTAGCTTATTTAATTATAAAAAAGTTATTATCATTTTGCTTAAAAATATTGATGAAAAATCAGTAAATAGATTAGGCCAGATAATTAGCTTACCTATTGAATCTAGTCTAATGTTACAAGATTATATTTTCAGGAACTCGTGTTATTTTTTTAAGCATATCCTTAACTATTATTTCTTTTCGGATTTGTATTGAATTAAAATACTAATTATTTTTTTATCATTATGTATTTTTAAAATGAATTATCTATGTGTGTAAGCAATTATTATCACCTAATTTTATTCAAATTCAAAATTGTGTAGGTACCTATACAAGAAAATATTATTTATACATTTCATTTAAAATTAGATATGGTTTACATGTGTTTTTGATCAAATTTTATGGCTTAGGTTAAAGAAAAGAAAAAATCATACAAATGTAATAATGATAATAACTCATTGATCAGTCTTCGGAACTTTTGGAGTCCAGAGTTTCTTCTGTGGATTTTGCTAAGTATTTGGTTGATCCATAAATTTGTTATAATAAAGTATTATTCTCCAATATTTTTGTTATAGGAATAATTACAAGATGTATTATTGAATCACTTTTTTTAATAAGAGAAACTTCTATGGCTGTTTTTACAATTAAATGAAAAATGTTTTTCAACTATATTTTCTTGAACATTGAAAAACTGTATTTTATTATGTTAAATTTTAAGCCCGGGACAAATCACTGTCCGGAAACACTTTCTCCAGACACCTGCAAACTTAGTAGAAAATAAGTAGCGTACTATTAAAACAGGAACATGTGGCAACCCTATACAGTATTGTAGCCTGAATGATATATAATAGTGAATTAATGTATACATGTCTAGGTACCTACATCTAACCTTAATTTTATGTATGCATTGGTTCACCAAATGTATTTAGGAATAGGTAAGTACCTATTTGATTAATAAAGTCAACAATTAACATGATTAGTTATAACAAAAATATTTACAAATAAGAAATAAATAAGTACCTACATATAGGTAGTTAGTAAATTATCAGTATAATATTTATAATGATATTGAGTTAAATTAGTATCATAGTATATGTAATTAGTTATGATTTTCATTACTTACATTGTAATGGTAAAATTCTGCTATGATGTAATTATGTAAAATATAGTTAGTATTTGAATGATGATATTGTTGGAACTAGCTATATACAGTAGAAATCACTACAACGAGCACTGCTTAGAATGAGATAGGTATTGCTTAGAATAAGCCAGCTATGAGGTTCCAGCTTGAGCCCATATAACTATGTTGTTAAAGTTTACAAAGTACGATTATAACCGAGATAACAACTACTTCAAAAATAGACCGAATTATAGAATTATGTACCTAGGTTAGGTTAGGTATTATGAACTGGTCGTTATCTTTTTCCTATTATGTACATATGAATTCGTTTGTTGTGATTTGTTGATTGATAATATTCTTGTAATGCTAATTATATCTTTTATTTTATTAATTGTATTGCTAATGAATTATGTTCTGTAATTTGGTTTTATATTTAAACCCAATTTCTACGAGTTCTGATAGTTTCAAGTTGATAATAATCGTGCGTAGCATCAATTGTGTGTCAATATTGTTCGTCGTTTCACGTGTTACAAGTCACGTCGCATCCTCAATTTTCGTTGGACGAAAAAATTGGAATTATTTTTTAGAAAATGGTGAGAAAAACAGTGTGATCGCAAAATAATTTGGCGATCAACAATTTTAACCATATAAGATCGGGGGGAATACGTTGAAAATTGTATTCCCAACCACGCCACTTCACAGGTACTAACCTACTAGACATTATTTCATAAGGAGGCCAACATTTTTTGTCCCTATTCTAATTTTTGTACCCCCCTCTTAATTTGCCGACTTCGTTTTTAAATCTTACTTTGCCGACTAATTAGCATAAAAATTAAAAATCTATTATTAGACGTGGTTATTGATTTATCTCCAATTTTCGGGTGACATATATTAATAAAATAAAATCTCAGAACTTAATTTTTGGTATACGATCGTTAATTATATGGAGTATCATGATATACATTCAGGATTTGGGACAATATACACCATATTTAAAATATTTAAAAATAAAATCAAGGGGGCCACTGACGTTTTTAAGGGGTTCAGGCCCCCTAAGGCTCCTCCCTTGGTGACGTGCCTGCCACTTCAGACAAAAAGACTTCACATTGCACATCACAAGGACCTCGAAAAAGGTGTGCTTATGTTCGAACAATAACGACAATCGAACGTGCCCATAAGTGGCCCTATTTTGCAAGCAAAAACAGATCAACTGGCTCAATTAATGAAAATAAAGAATTTTAAATGCTCTGCATCTTGGATTCAGCGCTTTCGACAACGGTACAAAATCGGTTTTGGCAAAAGTCTTAGGCGAGTCATTAGCAGTTAATACTGAAGTGTGTTCTGATTGGTTCACTAATGTTTGGCCATCCCTGCGAGCCGATTTTTATGATGATGATATTTATAACACTAATGAAGCAGTCCTTTTTTTTTAAACTAACTCCTCATAAAATTCTATGTTTCAAGGTTGAAAATTGCTCGGTGGAAAATTATCCTAGGAAAGAATAACAGTTCTCGTTGGAGCCAACTTGACTGGAACTGATAAGAGAAAGTTACTTGTTATTGGAAAATCAAAAAGTCTTCGGTGTTTTGAAGGTGTTAAATTTTTAAAGAAATTAATGTAAGAAAGTAAAATAAAATCGTCTGTTTTTTTATTTAATTTATTTGTTACTTATTACAGTGAGCACTTATTTTAACTGATTTAAAAGAATGCTTACATAAACTAACGAGCTTCTGGTTACGACGAGGAAAATTCGATGGTCCTTGAAACTCGTAACCTATTTATATTCTATTTAGAGAAATGTGAACGCAATTTTCCTGTTCTTATATTTTATTTATAATTAGATACTTTAAAAAATGGTTTTTAATGCTATCTATGTAAAATAATATGTTTTGCATTTAGGTATAGTATTGTAAAATATTTTTAAAAAGCATTTGAGTTTTGTTTCAAATATCTATCAATCTATAATTATAAAAATAATTCCGTATTCATAGTTTGATATTAATTGTTTGATTATGAATTACTTATGAGAATTCTTTACATTGTTATTATGGAATTTGATTATAAATCTATACTTGATTTTATTTATTCATATTTGCATTATATTTATATACTTATCCTTTGTAACGAAAAATGGGATGAACTGAAGAAACGTATTCATTACAAAGAAAAAGTTCCTACTTACCTATTTAAAATTTACTCATATACCTACATAATTGCATTAAAAAACTTGATATACCTAATTGCAGAATTTGGCGAACAATGTTTAATTATTGTAAACTGATTTGGTAATTCACAAAACTTAACTTCCAAATAATTTTTAAATTTAAAAAGGTACCTAATTAGGTATGAGAACCTAACCAGATAATTATCTTAAATCGTGCTACTTATCTACTCTTATCTGTCTACCTTTCTTATCTCGTAATTTGTAATGTTTACTTGTATACATATTGTGTAATATGTATTAATAGCATTTGTTTTTTAATAAATTTAATATCGTTATGTGCCCAAGAGACTATTTTCCTTAATACTTAAATTTGAATAATTCTAACTATTCGTTCAAATTTTGATTTCAGCACATCAAAATTCACAAAAAAGTAACCCAAATATAATTTACTAGTTTACACATTATTATTATGAACTTTACTAGTTCAAACATAGAGTTATCATTTGAAAAAAACAATCAACATTTACACATTTTTACGGCCAAAAAGGGGGTTGAGCAGTCTTAGTGAATTATCCTGTATATATTAAATTACTATATATACATATATATATATATATATATATATAGTAATTTAAATTATTTTGTTAGAACGGAAATTGACCAGATAAAGGTTAAAAATAAAATTAGTATTAACTTTTAAGTATTCAAATAAAGATAAAATATTAGGAATGTGCATAACAATAACTCATAAGTATAATTTAGAGCTATACTGCCGTAATTTCAATTTTAATCAATTTGAGAGTAATTTCTTATCTCCTAATGTATCATTAAATACGTATTTGTTTCTCTAATTTGTCATTTTTTCTAGTACCTATAATTTATTCTGTGGATTATTCAAAAATATTTTGAAATGAGTTTTTATTGATTTAGTATAGGTGCTAATAAATTGAATTGAATGCCAAAAGGTAATATTTTATTTTAATTTTACGAAATTAAAAAGATGTAGGTAATCAGTTTTTACCTTAGGTTGTATTAAAGTTAGTAGGTATTTGAGTATTTTTTATTTTCCAGTAAAAAAAATGTATTGCAATTATCCATTGAAATTAAACATATGGATTTTGGATACGGAAACATTTGTATATTTATTATACATACGTTTTTGTGCCAACAAAACGAATAACGATGATTATCAGTGATTCTATTTTGTACAGGAATTTTCTGTGTGACAAAGAAAATTAAATTCATGCGAGAGAGAAAAGATTTGTATTGCATTGATAACAATGAAATTTTTATCAATTACGACAACATGTTATATTAATTAATTAATGATAGTAACTGTTATGTTAGGTCATATATTTTTATCTACCTATAATAATTATATATATTATATATAGGTACTATATTTTAGATTCTGAACGAAGTGAAGAAGCTAGTGTTTTTACAATGATGTTTATTTTTTTTTCTGTGATTACTTTTTCGTATGGGTCTACTTGTCCAAAAGTTTCGAACAGCAACTTTTTGAAACTGGATTTGCCTCTAGTTGGTACTTTATAGAAGTCACTTTTTTAATTTCTTAATTCCTCATTTTTTTTTTTTTTTTTTTTTGAAAAAACTACCCAAAATTTGACAAAAAAGACTCGGAAACCATCATTTTTGTTCCAAACTTTATGAAAATTTAAACATAGATAGAAAATAATATAAGAAACATTTTGGCGTAAGAAAATTTTGAAAATGTAAAAAAAAAAAAGTAAAGGAAAGTAAAGTATATACAAGAAAGCCGGCCATACTTCGCACCACGGATATTCTTCGCTCTTCGGATCAGATACTCTTGGTGGATCTGTTGAAAAATTACGACTTTTATTGTTCTTTATATTATTAACTACTTTCGTTCAGAATCGTCTTATTAAAGAAATGATTTGTCGTTTGTTTAAAATTATACACATCCCTCAAAAGTATTTGACCCGAGGAGCGAAGAATATCCGTGATGTATGACCAACCTACCACCAACCAATACCTAAGTATGTCCAACTTTCTTGTATATACTTTGCTTTACTTCTTTTATAATGCCATATCTATAGTTTTAAATATTACTGCAATTATCTCAAAATAATAGATAGGTAGGTTATCTCATATGTTTGTATTGTTTTATAAATAAATAACATAATGTAGAGAAGATATTTGCTATAATAATAAAATAATTTTCCCATTATATTATCTATGGATATCCCCTACATCGTGTTAGATAATATATTTTATTATCTATTGTTCTTTGGTAGCGGCAACAAAAGGCTTTAACCACGGCTCGCGGCTGTAGGTTAATCTATTATCTATAGCCGTGGTCAGTAACAGTATATATATTATGTTCATGGCCGCGGTTATATCTATATCGTTGATATCAATAGTTGATATAATTCGATACTGTAAAGTTAATCTAAAATATTAAAAATTAATAAATGATTGTTGAAATAGTATTACATAAAAAATGTAATATTTTGTGGTTTAATTCATTATGTCTATAAGAAACGTATTTTGTTAATGAATTATGTAGTAAATTATATACGAGGTTATGCATAAAATAAATGCATTTGGTGGTATTGGTACATAATATAACATTTTTATACAAATAATTGATCATATTTAATATTTGTAACTTTGCTTTGCTTTGTCTGAAAATACAGGGAAAAAAACGTTTACTATTCCAAGCTTGCACCTTTATTAGCGCAAGGATATTGAGGGGGAAATATTAGTGGTGTGTATAAACCTAACCTAACCACTAAATTTGAACGCAGTATGTATTCTGGAACGTTATAGTTAGTTAGGTAGTATTAGCGGTAGTATTAGTCGGGTTTATGTTCATATTGGGCAATTGGTGTCGAGTTAGTTGTGGTCAGTTCTGTTAATGTGGTTGTGCTCATAGAAGGAGTTTTTGTAAAACATGGTTTTATCATAGGATTGGATAGAATTTTGAGGGGATTTGAAATTCACAGAATGAAAAAACAGGTATAAAATGTCTGGATGAGATATGAATCAAATATATAGGCATAAAATTTATGCCTAACTAAAAATATGCATTTAATGCATATTGGGTTAGGTATCTTGTACTTTATTCATTATATATATATATATATTAAATTTATTGTATTATAATCGGTGTGAAAGTAATAATTTAGATATCTATTTAAATGTATTCATTGTATTCCAATGTTTGTAAATTTACACACGAGCAAGATTTTGAGTGTTAAGCCATAACATTTTAAAATTTAAAAATAATAATAACTTGTAGAATCTGTAGAAACAAAATAAATAGCCAAACACTGAATTCTAGTTTTTAAACAAGCCTAGCCAAAAATGAATATTTTCACCACATATTATAATGTATTTCCTAATTGTTGTTTGACAAATGTTTTTACGAACAATGAAAAAAAATTAACTTTAATGAATACACAGAAATATTACAATAGTAATTAAACAAGTAGAAGTAGATACCTATATTATGTATAGTAGTCTCCGCAATTATCTGATGAAAGATTATTTTTACAATTCAATGACTGCGATTTTTAATTTCAGATTCTGAACGAAAAGAAGAAGCTAGTGTTTTTACAATGATGTTTATTTTTTTTCTGTAAACACTTTTTCCTATAGATACACTTTTCCAAAAGTTTCGATCAGTAACTTTTTGAAACCGGATTTAACTCTAGTTGGTCAATTTTTGAATTTCTCAATTCTTCAATTTTTTTTTAAAAAAAAACTACCCAAACTTTGACAAAAAAGACTCGGAAACCATCATTTTTTGATTCAAACTTTATGAAATCCTATACATAGATAGACAATAAAATAAGAAACATTTAGGCACAACAAAATTTTGAAAATGTGAAAAAAAAATTTAAACATTATCTAAATTTTTTTTTCATTTAATTTTTAGATTTTGAATGGAGTGAAAAAGCTTATGCTTTTACTATGATGTTTATTTTTTTTCTCTGGAAATACTTTCGTATAGGAGTGCTTGTCCAAAAGTATCTCTGTAAAACCCGTATCACACCCAAATGGTACTTTAAAGAGGTCATTTTTCCAATTTCTCAATACTTTTTCCAAAAATGGGGAAAATGTTGTATGTAACAAAATAATTTATAGTTCAATTTTTGAAAATTGGTAATTATTATTGTGTATTAGTCGAAGCTTCGTTCAGAATCGTTTTATTGAAAATTCATTTAAATTTATTTATAAAAAAATTAATTTTATTTTAATTCATTAAATTTTAATTTATGGATATTAAGTGCTGAAAATTTAATACACATATTCATATTATATATTTCTAACGGTACTAAAAAAAATCGCGGAAATCATTAGCCTGTTTTTTGTTTAATAACTGTTTAAAGTTAATATTTTAGTATAAATCATTAGTTTTACTTAAAATTACACACTTCAACGCATATAAAAAGTAATTGGTACGAACGATGTTTGCGAAACTTGGTTAGGCTAGTTTAGGTATATTACCTCTTATACACACGCGCGCGCGCATACAAGTATCAACAAATATTACCCAACATTATTAAATAACACTTTGTTAAATATATCCTTATCGTCAATTATTATTATATTATATTATTTGAAGCTTTCGCTCAGAATCGTTTTATTGAAGAAATAATTTATCGATTCTTTAGAATTAAATACACCAACCAGGAGCTTCACACCTGAGGTGCGAAGAATACCCATCGTGCGAAGTATGTCCGACTTTTTATTAGGTTAATCACATGTCGTTACCTCGGTGGCGTATTTGGGGGGTGGTGGGCCCTTAACTAATATTAATTGTTCTATATTAAAGAGGTAATTATTGATTAAAATACATTTTTTATATTTGTTTATTCGTTAACAACTTGTTTTAATGCGAGATTTTATTATGTGTGGTTGCAGGTAATTATGTAATTAAATAATGTAATGGTTAGGCTAGAAACCAACTATCATATATTATAATAAATATGCTTAATGTTAGTAAATGTAAATTTATATTATACTTTGTGAACGCAACAAAAAATATTGAATGGTTCCATATATATATACATATATACTACACTAAATATATTAAAAGACCGTTCATACTTCGCACCACGAATATTCTACGCTCTTCGGATCAGATACTATTGGTGGGTGTGTAGAATTTTAAAGAAACGATAAATCATTTATCCAATAAGATGGTTGTGATAGAAGTAAGTTAATAATATAAAAAACAATTATAGTCATTTTCAACATACTCACCAAGAGTATCTGACCCGATAAGTAAAAAATATCCGTGGTGCGGAGTATGTCCGGTTCTCTTGTCTATACTTTATTTTACTTTACTTTTTTTTATCTAACAAATAAAGAAAAGGAAAGAATAATTATTTTAAAAAAAGTGTTAGAGAAATGTCAAAAAAAAATTTTTTGACTTTTTCGAAATTTTATTGCGCCAAAATGTTTCTCATATTATTATCTCATATTATTAAATTATCGTAAATTTTGAATCTAAAAAACATTGTTTCCGAGTCTTTTACCTTATTACATAATATTATAACTTTGTTTATTATTACTCTGTGGTAACTATATAAAGTAGATTTGTCTAATCTGTGGTTGAACTATAGTAATAATAATTGATAGTGAATAGACCACATTACCGAATTATACCTATTAAAAATAAATGAAAATAAAAACATCGTCTAATTTTAGCAATCACATAAGCCTATTAGGTGTAAGTGAATATATGAAAAAAATATTGTATGTAACAAAAAAAAAAAATTTTGTTCAATATTATAAGTTCAATTCTTCAAAACTGATAATTATTATTGTGTATTAGTTGAAGCTCCGTCCAGAATCGTTTTATTAAAAAAATGTTTAAAATTCAGTTCACCCGTCAAGAGTGTCCCACCCAAGCTGCAAAGTACGCACTTTTTTATTTTAATTGGAAACGCTTTTTCAAGCGGAAATAATTTTCGAGAGCTTCAACCAGTACCCTAAAAGATCTGCAATTGTGACAAGATGGTACTTTTCCGAAGTTCTCTGAAGTTTTTCTAAATTTTCGAAAAATTAACCAAATTTGACTAAAACAACGTTAATTATTAAAATTTTCATTTATAATTATGTCTTATTTTAGGTATAAATTTAAATCTGAAAACGTTAAAATTTGCCTGTTTATATATTGTTTTTAAATCAAGTATAAAGATAAGTTTTTAGATAGCAAAACATTGACTTAAGCAATTATGAAGTTTTATTGAGACCACTTGAAATTATTTTCCCCAGGCTGGATTATAGAGTTAATCCAACCCTGCTCTAAGGTGTAAAAAATATAATATTAATGTTGTACTATAAATTAAATTTATTTAAAAGAATTTCCTTATAAATCATTACAATTTTAAGTTATCTACAAAATGCATATAATAAAAATAAAATAATAAATTATGGGCCCCAGAATAGATTTTACACACCAGCTAGACCGTAATGTCTAGTTGTGGCACTGAAAATACCAACTAGAGGCAAATTCGGTTGCTGGTCCAGAATTTTAGACAAACAGTTCTGTATGAAAAAGTGTTTAATTTTAAAGAAACGATAAATCATTTCTTCAATAAAATGATTCTGAGCGAAAGCATCAAATAATACGTATATAAAAATAATAATAATTGAGGATAAGGAAATATTTAACAAAATATTATTTAATAATGTTGGGTATTCGATATTTGTGTGCGTGCGCGTGTGTATGAGGTGATAAATGTCTTAATAAAAATGAAAAATGCAATAAAAATCTGTTTTTATAAATTAAAAATGGTCAATCTCTCAGTAATTAGTATATAATTACTGATTTAATTATATACTAATATATAGCAGCGGAGACTCGCGTTCCGAAAATTTTACACGTCGCGCGCGTCCTCCGTGTGTAATAATGCCTGTGCAAACCATCGTATCTATCTACTGTTTTATTCTCAACTGAATACGAGTTAATATAAAATTAATATATATAATTTAGTAATTTTGATCTTTTAATGGGAATCCTTGGGTTTTCAACTATTTATAGAATTAACTTTTTTCCAATAACAGATACATCGAATAAAATTCATAAAATTTTTTCAAATGTCCAGTTATAATCCAATATTATTAATTAGTAAGAAAGTAATCAATATTTTTATTTTATTTTTTTATATAGTATTTAATATTTATATTAATTTTTCCGTTCTTTTTTAGATTTTTTTTCCATAAAAAACCTTGTAATTTTTTTAATTATTCATCCATGAAATATTTTCATACACCAAAATAATCGCAATGTAATTCTCAATCTATATACCAAGTTTCATTAAGATCGGTTGAACCAATAATTAAAAAAATAAATAATTAAATAATTTAAAAAATAAATAAATTTTTTTATATGCGTTCAAGTGTATTTATGTAAAATTAATGAATTCTGTCAAAATACTAACTTTCAATGGTTATAAAAAAAAGTTGACTTCGATTTTCGATATTTGTATACGTCCGTTGGTTATATACATGAGTGAGTATGCTTGTATTAAATTTTCAGCTCTTAATCAATATATATACATTAAAATTTTATGAATTAAAAACTAACAAAAAATGAGAAATTTCTGAAATTTTCAAAATTTCGTACTTACCTCAAAAATGGTCAAATATCTTTGATAATTTTATAAGGTTTGCACGTGACTATTTTTAGTAGTTGGTGAAAGTTTCAACTTTCTAGTTTCATTAGTTTAGAAGCTATATAAAAAATCAAATTTATGAAAATTCGGATTATACCGTTTTTTGTCAAATTTTGGGTAGTCTAGGCTTGCGCTTAGAAAAAGTATTGAGAATTTGGAAAATGACCTCTCTAAAGTACCAACTAGATAAAATTTCCGATCTATTAAGTTACTGATCGAACCTTTTGGACTAGTATTTCTAACCTAACCCGAACTCGTGATTACATACGTACGAAAAAAAAACATTCAGATTTGTAACATTCCTAATTATTAGATTCCTGGCTGTCGCTCAGAATCTAAAATATCATTGTAAAAACATTTCGTTTAGAGTCTAAAAGTAATTTGAAATAAATAAAATGAATTTATTACTCTTCAATTTATAGGTTCGTAATGGATAATATAAGAGTACAAACAGTATTAGGTATATCTAGCATATTTCTGACAACATAAAATAATTTTCATTTTGTTAGACATTATAAATTTTAATAGTTTATTATCGTATTCTTTTGTCGATTTCCGTGTTTTGGTATTTAAATCAAATTGTTTAGTGTATAGTTTTAGTGGGCGGGACCCTTTTCCGCCAAAACCACACCGTTCCCTTTTCCACCAATTCACTTTTCCACCAAAACCAAAAACGTTGATTCCCTTTTCCACCAAAACCACACCTTTCCCTTTTCCACCAAATTCGATTTTATTTTATCGTTTAGTATGTCTAATAATTACTAATAATATTATTGTTAGAGATGTCATTGATACGATATGTATGA
>JAIPRM010007381.1:0-17263 GCA_025469315.1 Stegophylla sp. TES_Ste_2020 | reverse complement strand
TTTAATTTCGATTTCGATTTCGAAAACTCAACGAGTATCAACGTTATATTATTATAATACTATACCGTACGGATTATAGAAAATACAATAGACAAGTGGAACGAGAATTAATATATAAATTTAAAATGTATTCGCGTAGGGTTGGTAGTTCTGCGCCGTAATTATCGCCAACCAGAGTTTAGTGACTTCAAAACGTCCGTTTTTATTGCCAATTTAATTCGAATATCGATTTCAGTCGTTGCGAGTACAAATTCCTATACGTTGTGTACACATTCGAAATACGTTCGTTGGTTCGCGAATTAAGTACGTGTTTTATGCGGTGCCCAAAGTCGCTGCTGACTTTAACGAAGAAAAACACAATATTATAATACTCGGATATAGTAAATTGGAATTTCGAACCCCGCGCCGCGCACGATGATGCCAACATTACCGAAATGTACACACAGAAATTATATAATATAAGGAACAACAACGAAAAGGACGCTATACTCGCGAAAAGAGCGAGAAGATTTGGAATATTTCCAAGAATTTACAAAACCTGCCAAAATCCGTTTTAACATATTCACCGCGCAGCACTATCGGTTATTGCTTTTTTCCCCTCAAAAACGTTTTTAATTTAATATTTTTTTTTTCCTTCCACCATTTTGCAATCACTGATTCTCGACCGTATCCGCAGTCGATATAAAATTAATATATTATAATACATTTTAGAACATATTAATCGACGCTCAGACTGGTCGACGGTGTTTTGTAAAAAAAGAAAAAATCTCATATCACAAAAAATCTAAATTTATTTACAAAATTTAACTACACAATCTTTCAATAAAGTTTTTAATTGGACAATGTGCCACAATTTTACAATATTCTTTATGTTTTGGCAAATTAAATTTTAGTAAACAGTTTATTCTTTGTCAGTAAACATCAGTTATTAACTACCTACGACGACGGTAACTGAACCGATGAACTGCGTTTAGTGTGTTTACTAAAAATTAACTAGCTAAAAACACACCAAATATATAATATATATTTTATACTATTATCTTTGAGTGACCAGTGATAATATATTAATGTGCAATCGAACTTTGAGGACCCCCTTCCTTATTTTTTGAGAAAATCGTTGTTTTACTTTTCGTATCAGAGAATCCTTTGGGGGCTGTGTGGCCTCGCAACCAACTCGTCGCAGCTGTGGATTGGATATCCAAGGACAACAAGTATATATCCAAAGACAAGTATTGTCCAAGGACAATCGATTTTTCGCGTCCGTCAAACAATATATCAATTTTGTGGTTTACTCACTTTTTCCAAAACAGCATTATATATAGAAACGTTTTGTGGCCTAAAATTAAATATATCGCGTCGAGCTCGCGCGTCCGTCTGGGGCGAGTGATGGTGGTGATGCTGCGTGAACCGCCATGTCCGCGGCGGAGTGCAATCGATATATATATATAAAACACTGGCAAAATTGGATTCGGTGGAAAGAGAAAAATAACGATGAAATTTTAATGGAGTTCTAAGGGCAAAAGAAGTACGCGCGCGCGGGGAGGGGCACCGCGTGAGGGTGAAACGAACGCAGCAGAGATATGTTTTCCAATCCAATTTCGCGCGCCATAGTAATGATTAATTATTTGTCCGCGTCTACAAATCGTTTTTCAATCTCTGCACCGCCGGCATAGAAGCTCTCTCTCTCTCTCTCTCTCTCTCTCGCTCTCTCTCTCTCTTTCCCTCACCCTTTTAACGGACGTTACCTCTTGAAATTTTCATTTTTCCACCCTCCGCGCACCGTGACGTCACGCGCCGGCATCATCGTTCTCGCCCCAGCGATTCTTCCGGTATTATATACGCATCGACTGGGTCGTGTATAGAAATCGACTGACCTTCCCGGAAGTGAATCGTCGTCGTCGTCGCCGAGTAGTAGTAAATTATTATTATTATTATTATTATTATTGCGTTATACGTCAAAGGGTCCCTCCGGCGGGCTTTTAATTACTCGCGTAACGCTCGAGTTGTGCGGCGGCGGCGGCGGCGGATATGGAACGAAACTGAAAATAGAAAAAAAAAAGAAATAGGGAAAAACGTAAACCTAACCTTAAACGAGAAACGATTTTCCGGTCGAGACGAATAACATTTATTATTAATAATAATAATAATAATAAAATTATATTCAGGTGATTGATCAATCCGTGTTCTCGTCGTCGGGTCGTATAGGTGAAATTCCACCGATATTGACGACAGGAAATAAGGAGCGCCCGTGCACGGACGGGTCCTTGTAGATTTGAAGTTAAATTTTAATGGTTTAAAATTTTACAGTTAAAATGTAAAGTATAGACGAGAGGGCTGGACATATTTCGCACCATGGGTATAGTTTTCGCTCCTCGTGTCACATACGCTCTTGGTGGCTGTGTTGGATTTCAAAGAAACGATAAAAATCACTTCTCCGACAACACGATCCTGAGCGAAGTGTATTAATGACAAAAGGAACAATAAAATAGTCTTCATTTTCAACACGCCCACCAAGAGTATCTGACCCAAATGCCCGTGGTGCGAAGTGTGTCCGACTCTAGTAGATGGTTTCCGTGTCTATTTCGTCAAGTTTTAAGTAGTTATTTTTTCTACATTTTGACAGAACACGACTAAGTATATCATTTATATACAAATATAATTAGATTTTTATTATTATTGTTTTTGAGAGATTAAATTTTAAGTAATTTAAATACGTTTTTTAATTTAATTTAATTTTTAATACATTTGATTGTGCAATACATTAAAATTCACAGAAAAATTACTTGAATAGAATACCATAGTTAAAATAAGGGGTTAATTTTTGAAAAAAGTTTGTAATACCACAAGACATCATTAAGGGGTGACATGAAAAAATGAGTTATGGAAAGCATAGTTTTTATAGTAACTTGAACATATTCTGAAAAGAAAAATCTCAATTTTCGTATTTTTAAGATCAAAAATGGGAGTGAGCACGCTTAAAAAAATATCCCTGTATTTTTACTCAAACAGTAAGAAACGTCGAAACATAAGTAATAAAATAATTATTAAATAAATAATCCAGAAATGCCCTCCCCTCAATTGCACCACCGAGAGATAAATCTTGAAAATTTTCAGAGATTGAGGTCAAAAATATATGCCACCCCTCCTCTTTTCAATAGAAATAATTCGGGTCACTGTGATAATGAGTTTGTGGTAGGGAGACACTATTTTCAATTTTTTTTTCACATTTTTTTATTTCCTTAAAGTTCTCTTTCTCAATACCATTTTTCCTTAATGTTATTTTTAACAATACCAAATCTATCAATATATTAAATAATAATTAAAATTTTAAATTATTACCAATGACTGTAAGGTATGGATTAATATAATTGCTATCAATAAACTCGTTATATAAATAATTTAATAAATAATATAGAAAAAAAAATAGTTAAAATTTTAAATTATGACCAATTTTTTTTTGAGGGAAGTATTAAATTTGTAAAAATATAAATTGAACGAATGTTTTTATGGTAAATATTGAAATTGGAGAAATTAGATTGTAAAAAGCCGAACATAGTTCGCACGATGGGTGTACTTCGCACGACGGGTGGTATTCTCTTGACGGGCGTATTAAATTTTAAAGAAACGATAAATCATTTCTTCAGTAAAACGATTCTGAACGAAGGAAGTTAATAATATAAGAAAAAAAAATGTCCAAAATTTTTTTTCACATTTTCAAAATTTTCTTGCACCAAGATCTTTTTTATAGGATTTTCTATCTATGTTTAAATTTTCATAAATTTCTGATCAAAAAATTATGGTTTTCGAGTCGTTTTTGTCAAATTTTGGGTAGTTTTTTCCAAAAAAAAAAACATTGAAGATTTGAGAAATTCAAAAAATGACCTGTTTAAAGTACAATCTAAAGGCGAATCGGGTTTCAAAAAGTTATTGATCGAAACTTTTACACAAGTATTTCTATACGAAAAGTTGTACACAAAATAAATAAATAAACATCATTGTAGAAACACTAGCTTCTTCACTTCATTCAGAATCTAAAAATTGATAGGGAAAAACGGTTTGGGAAAACTGTACTGCGTTTGTAACTCTCGTTTGATAATAATTTATTATTGAAATATGTTTTTGAGCGAGGACAGTACCTGCGCTCAAGGCATATTTTCCAGTCACGTGCGAGACGGATCGAGTCATTGATTCGACTAGGTGGGCGGCGGTTCATTTACAACAAATGTATACCTAATTATCGTTAATGTCGTTCTCCTGTGTTTTACCTGTCGAAATTCGATAAACTAACCCCAAACTAATGCGACCTCCTCCGCGAAACGGGCCGGTGCACACGCGTTTCGCGTTTAATTGAGACCGAGTCAATGCGTTGAACCCAACTTTGTGCTCGTCGTGTGGAGTCCAATCACGTATTCACATGTGTGTGTGTGTGTGTGTGTGTGCTTCTCTATTATACAATATTATAATAACAAGATCTTTGCTTATGAATAGTGTAAAATAATAATTTATATAATAAATCAACATAAAAAACGCGCGTACGTGGTGCTAAATTGCCTATTTCGAACGCCGTCTAACTTTTTTTATTTATTATAATAATATTATTAATTATTGCATTACTATAATAAAATTTCGCCCATTGTTTATGGGTTTAGATGATTGAAAAACTTATCTAGATATATAGATGAAAAATAATTTATTGAAATTTATCTGTATAAATATAAGAGACGAAGATATCCAAATTAGGTATCTGTATAAAGATAAGAGATAAATAAATACAAATTATCTGGACAAACACAAAAGACACATTTGGTTTAGTTTGGATAAAAAAAAAAAAAAAATAAGATGTACTTGGATTTTTACAAAATGATTTGCGCAAAACACTAGTTTAGATACCTTTTATTAGATGAATACAGATTCAATGCCAAAACTTGTTTTCAGAATGAGAAGTAGTATTAACGCAAAAAAAAACGTTATTTATTTAAAAGCATATATATTATTATTGTAAGAAATCAGTTTATATTTTGTTATTTTATTTCAATCCGAACGTTTAATGTGTAGATAATAGTAATTTGTAGGGAGTATAATGATAAAAGTGGGTACCTCGATTTAAATTTATAAGATTCTTGAAATACATAAATATTTATTTTTAAATAGAAAACGTGTTATTAATAAAGGTAATTTAATTAAGAAAAAAAAAAATAAAAGTAATTAAATACGAGATAAAAGATATTAAAAAAAAAAATGAGAGTTTTATATTTTACAACTATAATATATTATATTAGCAATGAAAAAACGATAAAATGAAATGAAAATAGTATAAAACATAATTATGATAATAATAATTAATAATTATGAACAACAAAAATTACCATGGCTTATGCAATTATTTACATTACACATCTTAAGTATTCATTGAGTTACATTAAATTAATAAAGAATTTTAAGAGTGCTCAGAACTTTTTTTTTTTAAAAAAAAAACATAATTTTTAAGGTGTTTCTGACAAGTTTTAAGTAGTTTTACCCAAATTTTGAGTAAACTATTGAAAGATTCGAAAAATAATCTCTTATAAGTACCATTTAGAGGCTAATAATCGCATTAAAAAAAAAAAAAAAATACTGAGCAATCACAGAGAGAGAGAAGAAGAAAAAAAGAAAGATCATTGTAAAAAAAACACTAGCTTCTTCGCTTCACTCACAATCTGAAATACGTATCAAACATGACAAAAGTATGTAAATACTGGTATTGCATATTTTATATTTCGTTCGAAAACACAATGCGCGTTATAGTTTTCGATTTTTTTTTTTTTGTTACTTTCGTTACGGCTTAATACGTGACTAGAATATTTTTTCTTCGCGTTGAATACAGCAATAGCTGTATTGGGGATATCACGCACACCAAACAAGTCAACTTTTGTGACGTACTTGAGGGGAAGGGGGAGGAACACTGTAACGTCGTCACTACGCTTGGAAATTATGTTATCGGTTATTATTTCTCGTTCATTTTTTTTTTTTTTCATTTTGTATTTCGTTTGATTTCAAATATTATTTTGAATCGAGAAAAATGTATTATAAATTACACATTTTTTTTTTTTTTTTTTGTTTTATATTACAAATTAGAAAAATGAAAAAAAAATATGTGTATTAAACTTTCAAAGTATTAAAATAATAATGCCCATCGCGGGATATATCTAAGTATTTTTATTTTTATTTTTTTTTTTGTTTACTTACCATTTATATAACACAAGTGTAAAAGTGTAAATATAATTAATGAACACCACTACAACGTTGACTGAATACTAAATATTTTAATAATTGAATACAACGAACAAAATACAAAGAAAAATATATTATAAAATAAAATCAACTAATTTTTCTTACTAAGAAATAAGCAAAGACAATTATTCGTGTTTTTAAAATCGTGCGCAGTTTATAGCATTGTGAGCGTATTTTTTGTTAAAATTTTTGTCATTTAAATACTTTTTTTTAATGCGTTTTTTTTTTTTTTTTTTTTTGAGACATTTCAAATGCATTTTTGCTTTAAACTTGTTTAAAATTCACAGCCGTAATTATAACGACATTAAATCGTTTCACTATTCATAATATACCGCCGCCGCAGTGTATAATACGTTGTATCTAATAATTATTCTTGTGTTTGGTGTAAATGTTTTTTTTTTTTTTTTATTATTATTATTATTTCTGCGCGTAGCCCTCGAAACGTCGTCGGTGAGATTCTATGGTATAATATGGTATAAAAGAGGTGCTCGGCCTAAAAAGTCAAGGACCCCCCCCCCGGCCTCGGATCAAAGAGGTTTTAAATGAATAATCGGGCAGTTAGATTCGTATCTCGGTGTGCAGCGAACAGTGCAAACATTTTTTACATCGTATTTAAAACGAACGCGGTAAATAATAAATATAAGCCGCCGCCGCCGCCGTTCTAGAAGATTTGTAATTAAAACGTAAGTCTCTCTCTGGCTCTCTCTCTCTCTCTCTCTCTCTGTCTATCTTTTTCCTCGTAAATCATTTCGCGTACAGAAACATTCTGCTCCGTTAAGTTTGTTACGATTAATAAGATTACGCGGGTTCTTACCGTCAAGTATATAAATAATATTTTAGGTACTCGTGGATTCTACTCAACGTAAAATATTTGCATATTCGTTGGGGGGAGGGGGCAGTTAACTGATAAAAAAAAATGTGTGTACTTCGCTCGTCGGTTGTTCTTCGCACGACTGGTGGGATTCTCTTGACGGGTGTATTGCATTTTAAAAAAACGATAAATCATTTCTTCAATCAAAACGATTCTGAACGAGGGAAGTTAATAATATAAAAAATAAATGATAGAAAAAATCGATTCGTTTTTGTCAAATTTTGGGTAGTTTTTTCCAAAAAAAAAATTGAAGAATTGAGAAATTCAAAAAATGACCTCTTCTAAGTACCATCTAGACGCAAATCCGGTTTCGAAAAATTGCTGATCGAAACTTTTGGACAATTATTTCCATACGAATAGTTTTACACAGAATTAAAAAATGAACATCATTGTAAAAACACTAGCTTCTTCACTTCGTTCAAAATCTAAAATTGTCTTGTTGGTCAAATTTCGTTTTATATTTTATGCTTCATCGGTGTGTGTTTGTTGATGGCGAGTTAGAAAAGCAAATAACGCCATTAGCATTTTTTTTCTATTTTTTAAATTTGTTTATTGAAGACTTGGTGAAAAACCAAAATTTAGTTATAAACCAGACACGTACACGAAGGCAGCGGAGTTAAAGGTTCGAAATCTCCTTGAAATTTTTATTCCAAAGTTCATTATACATTACCTAATTAGTTTTTATTATAATAATAGTTCGAAACACAGATAATTACATCAATTAAAGATTTTTAATTGCAGTGTTATTCGGTTATTGTAATATGTACTATTTGATTACTATTATATGTGTACGCGCTTTTAATTATTACCTGTATAATAATTATTGTTATTTACAGTGAGAATATTTAAATATAAAAACCATTTTGGAAATAAAATAAAACGCGCGCGAGAAATTATAGTTCTGTATTCGAGTCAAAAAAAAAAAGAGAGATAAATGTATCAAAAAAGTAATAACGTTATATTATAATATCCGTCTCGGATAAAAATTCGGTTTCTATGTGCACTTCATATTATTATTTAGTGATTCTAAGCAGTAAGTACCTTCTCCCATAACCGTATTATAATGTAAAGCGATTTCATACGTAATTCTTGTAATTTATTATTTTGAGCGACAATAGACAGGACTAGACAAATGGATTGTTGTTTTAGATTTTGAGCGAAGTGAAGAAGCTAGAGTTTTTACAATGATGTTTATTTTTTTTTTTTGTGTACTACTTTTCGTATAGAAATACTTGTCTAAAGTTTCGATCAATAACTTTTTGAAACCCGATTCGCCTCTAGATTGTACTATAAAAAGGTCATTTTTTGAATTTCTCAATTCTTCAATGTTTGTTTTTGGAAAAAACTACCCAAAATTTGACAACAACGACTCGAAAACCATCATTTTTTGATTAGAATTTTATGAAAATTTAAACATAGATAGAAAATCCTATAAAAAAGATTTTGGCGCAAGAAAATTTTGAAAATATCAAAAAAAATTTTGGACATTTTTTTTTCTTATATTATTAACTTCCTTCGTTCAGAATCGTTTTACTGTAGAAATGATTTATCGTTTTTTTAAAATTTAATACGCCCGTCAATAGAATATACCACCCGTCGTGCGAAGTACACCCATCGTGCGAAGTACGTTCGGCCTTTTAATCTTTATCTAGATAAATATTTAAAAGTGTCGTTTATTATTATCTCATCTAGATATTATAGAAGTTCAATCACTGTCACCTTATATGAATAAGTTTTCGGTTATTTTTTTATACCGCACGGCTAGTAACACGATGTTATTATGTTCACAATTATTCAAATTTGAAAAACGTTGGCTCGCCCCTCTGTGTGTGAACGTGAGAAGAAAGGGATGGCAAAAAGCAATATAATTTGTGTCCCGGAGAAACGAAAAAATAAAAAATAAAAAAATGACCGAAATAAAAAATACAAAACAAAAAGTACGCCGCCGTCGCGTGTATCAGTCGTAGCTGGAAAAATATGCAAATTCTCCACACCCCGCCGCCGCCGAGTCGGCGCCCCTTGGCTTATTGTTTTTTGTTTTTATTTATTTATTTATTTTTTTTTTTTTTTTAATTACTGCCAATTAGTCGTTTCGTTGTAGTGCTGGCACATGGTGAAATTAAACTTGAAGCAATTATACGCGTAGGACAAGGCGTGGGCGCCCCGCCGAGGGAAACAATACGATTCTGCAGCGGAGGAAAATAATTTTTTTCGATTAATTTTAATGGCACGCGCTACCGAGGGAGGGAGGGAGAGGGTGGTTGAGAAATATAACAATAGCGCGAGATGTTCATTATTTACACGAGAAGTTTGGCGGTGGCGGGGGGGGGGGTGGCCGAAGTGCGAGCATAGATCGAAGACGAGTGATTTACTTTAATCTTCGGATCATCGATCGTCCGAGTTCGACCGGCTGATCAATAAATAGAACAAAATATTATATATATATTGTTGTATTATTTACACCCTCTTGACTTTTCTCGAGGGATGCACTAAGTTCAAGCGCTCATATTTGAGCGTTTCACGTATAACAGATACGTCTTAGGGTGTTTTTTTTTTTTTTTTTTACTTATATATACTTATTGTGTTACTACAGTTAGTAGAAATAACTAGACATGAATTATAATTAAATCACATAAATATTATAGAATTACTTACTTCTTTCGTATTCTATTTCCGCCAGTTATAACGTTGTCCTAGATAATTTTTTTTCCTACCATCTTTCACATTTGGCAGTGCCATAATTTTTATATTGCCACTAAAGTATGATTGTTCATGATATTATATTAAAATAAAAGAGTGACCTGAAGTTTACAACGTGACATTGACACAATGAAAAGTTGTTTGAAATTTGTTCAACATCATACCTTGGATAAGCAGGCTGATATTTCGGCGTTCAAAAATAGAGTTAATAATTATTCGTAATAGTTGCAAGCAGCGAAAATAAAAATGCAACCACCTGAGATTTTTCCAAAAATTATTATTAATAACAGAGACGCTGAAATATTTACCGAATTCTGAGAACCGCTAAACAATTACAAAAGAAAAAAACCTAGCGTTCTGTAGTCATAGTGGGAATGAGAAATTGATGATTTTAAAATAAAAGAAAATCGATAAAATATATGTTTTTTGGTTCAATATAACTTTTAATATTATATAAATATATTATATTATTTAATTATCGTTTCTCCTATTAGAAAACATTTTGGGAAAGTTTGTTTATTCGTGAGTGTATTATTGTTGTATAACTATAACTATATTATAGAGTTAATATTATGAAAAATGTTTTCCGAAGAAATATGTTTAACGTGAGGGGATTTTCCCTCCTCTCTACAGCTCGTATATGAATAAATTATTTTTGCACCTACTGAAATAATTTTCAGGACAGGTGTCCTGGGTACGGTTGTTTTCGTTTCGATCAACGAGGCTCAACATTTACTACAGCGCGGATACTTATAATATTAATATTATATCGCGTTAAAACGTAGACATTTTAACGTTCAAATCATACGGAGGAATAAAAAAAAAAAAAAAAACACAATAATATTTACTTCCTTTACTATTGTTACAACCGGTAAAATCTTACGAAAAACATTATTCATAATATTTGCATAAACATAAAAAAAAAAAATAAATAAATGAATAAATAAATTACGTCGTCACACGTATACGTTGATTATAAAATTTAATTTGAAATGTTCCCAGTGCTTCGTTTTGAGGAATCAAACTTTTTTCTGCGTACGCTCTCTTGTTTTTTTTTAAATCGTCCTTGTTATAATAATATTATTATACGACGGTTTTGTATGAAAAAAAGGCCAGTTTCTTGCATATTTATTGCATTATGTATTAACGTCGACAACTTATCAATACTGTATTTATAAAACACTGATATTGAATCGTATAGAGTATACGAAGTCATTTTTTCGAATATTAATTCTAATAATAATAACTACAACGTAACGCTAACATAAGTCTGCAGTTAAGTGTACGTAGTCTTTATTTCGGAGCAGGTCTAGTTAAAAAAAAAAATAAATAAATAAATAAAACACTTCGCACTATGGGTATTCTTTGCTCCTCGGGTGGTGGAATACTCTTGGTGGGTGGGTTGAGTTCAAAGAAACGATGAGTACTACAATCTTCAATAAATCTATTCCGAGCGGGGCTTCAGTTATTTATAGATAACAGTAAATTTTTAAAAACAATTTCTCCGCCGTGTACAATTTCTACGTAGGAATTTTGAATTTCTATGAAACTAGTTCTGTCGACGACGGTCACATAACAGTGGTCACACAAGTCCAATATTTACAATTCATATGATAAGATACAACGGCAATTAATAGTATTTTAAGATTAATATCTGAAAAGTAAATAATATATATATTAAGAACAATTTATTTTTATTTATTTATTTATTTTTTTCGGTACAAAGTATCCTTTGCAGTTCGCACGAGAAGAGACAAACGTTAATTCTGCATTTCGTCTGGCGTGCATCTCTCTCCAGACACCCTCGAAACGATATTGAACTCGAAAAGCACGAAGCTAAGGGCACCCTTATCACATCCTACCCACATCCCATACAATACGGTGCGCTCGAATTTCGACTCGAAAAAGCACTCACTGTTTTTTCGCCCGTTAACAATTATCAATTAAATTAATTACCGTCTTCGTTAACTCCGTCGGAGGACGACTGAACTTTATGTACAACAATTGTACTGCCGACAAGTCGAAAACCGAAGTTTCGTCAAAACGTCGTATTCGAATAAAGTGTGTTGTACAGGGTGTCCCGGTACGATTCGATACGTTTTTATTTTCGTTTTTGTTTTTTAGGACTTTAATTTTCGAATTTGAATTTTTTTTTTACACTAGTTTTAGAAAACTAGTGAAAAGAGCTATTTTGTGTAAGCCTGATTTTTTGGAAAAATTTCTCAGTGAATTTAGGTCATTTATTTATTATGATCTTTAAAACCCTTTTGGAAAATGTTGATTAATAATAATCACACAATCGCTCAGCATTCAACAATTATTATACACAATAATATTCTCATTTTGAAAATGTTTTGTAGATATAATAATAAACAAAATAACCAAACCTCAATAAGACATGTTTTTACTACTTAAGTTTGTCCAAGTTTACAAAATGTCTATTGAGAATTTTATTTCAAAAAATGTAGTGTAAAATTTTAAATCTGAAAATTTAGGTCCTAAAACAAAGTGTATAAATTAAATTAAATTAAAGTAAAAAGTAAAGTAAAGCAAAGATAAGTTAATTATGAACAATAAAGACGGACATACTTCGCACCATAGGTATTCAGTTCGCGGGTCGCCGATCCAAGAGTGTGTTGTGAAAATTACCACTATTATATTATTCTTTATAATCATTAATATACTCTGCTTTGAGTTGTATTATTGAAAAAATGATAATATATCGTTTCTTTAAAATTCAACCCACCGACTTGAAGCGCGCACAACACCCATGGTGCGACGTATGTTTATCTCGAATGGAACTTTTTTAGACAAGTGCTTTTCTTTTTTTCACTCACCGGTTCGATGATAATTAAATCACGATTATAATAAGGCGATAAAAAAAAAAAAAAACGTTCCAAAAGAGACTCGTGTTCTCATGACACGCAGAGTACCCGCGACCAAAGTAAGTACGTGAGAGCCCACCACGTTTGACGCGTGTTGATTATTAACAGTAGGTCTTCGTAAGAGATAGAGTACTGCTATATGATGGAATGTGCCAAGGACACACATTGTGGGGGGGAGGGGAGCAGGCAGTGGGGAAAATTGTTAAATATCTCGAAAATGGCACGTACAAAATGTTGCTGCACGAGTGTTCTACGGTCGATAGCTCTACGGTGACTTCGCGAGCGATTTTATCAACACACACACACACGCAAATATTATAATAAATAACAATGTGTGTGTGTGTTTGTGTGTGTGTGTGTGTGTGTGTGTGTGTGTGTGTGTGTGTGTGTGTGTGTGTGTGTGTGTGTGTGTGTGTGTGTGTGTGTGTGTGTGTGTGTGTGAATGTTAATAAATTTCAAATTTTACGTTATTGAACACAGACGGTGTCGTGCGAAGATAACAAAAAAAAAAAAAATCGTATCTAGATTGAGATAAATTGAACATATATTTTTAACTAGACAGAGACGATTTTCAATTAATATAAAAGATGAAATTTAAAGATGACCTAAATTTTCCTGGTATGTAATAAAAATATAACGTTTTTTTTCTTTTTATCATGTGGATTTATAGTGTAAAAATTCAACACTATACATATACCAGTAGCATTGCATAAAATAAGTAAATCGATGATAAGAAAAATTTTCTTTGCAAACTGAATTGTAAATAATATACTAAAATTGTTGTTTTTAAACTATTTGAAAAATCATTCAAATTTTTTAAAAATTTGTTAAAAATATATATAATATATATATAATTACTTCTCCATAGTGATGTAAGTAGGAAATTACTTAGTAAAACCATTTGAATAATAGATTTTGTTTACGTAAATGTTGTTTTGATAAGACATATGAGAATAAGAGTACATAAGTACCTATATAGCTATTTTGTATAAATATAATATTATGTAAATAATTGTAAAATAATAAGCTTTTATATTAATCGTATGATTTGTTGAAAAAAAAAATATATAAATAATATTTATATGAATAACTATGTTATATTGAGTATTATTTTATACAAATTTCAGAAATTTTCTCTAAGAAATTTCTGAAATTTAACATCTCGACTTCTCAGTTAAAAATTAAAAAAAAAAAAAACCCTTAAAACATGATTTCCTCACATTTTACATTTTTTTTTGGAATTACTGCACTTCATTGTAGCAGGACAGCAGGATACTCATGTATAGATACGCGCGCGTTTATATGACTCGTGTGCGTTCAGTGAACATTTTTTACATTGTAGACAGAGTATTATTTATATATATGTTGTACGTGTCGTAACAATAATAATTGTGCGTAATGCAGTGGCTTAATTTAATACGTCTTGGACGACGAAAGGTTATATGCACCTATGTATTACGACGGTCTCATTATAACATTGTGTTCTCTATAATTATTGTTTCACTTGTTAGGGCCTGGACGTTAATGTTCTGAGATGTGCCCGTAAAACGTCTAGTAACACACGTTTTCAGCCAAAAAACAGTGTCTTAAACACTCATCATTCGATCTTTAAACCGTTTGAAACAGTCAAATTATTATATTTGAATAATAATAAATTACGAAATAAAACATCTGCAAATATTTTAATGATTCTTTAAAATAATTTTGCCCACTTGTTCTATTGAATATCACAGTATGTATGTATATATATATATATATAATTAGGGCCCGGATTTAAATGCACTGAAAATCCTTGAAAAACGCTCTAAAAAACAGTCAAAAAGCACTTAAAAAAAATGTATTTTCCCTTGAAAATACCTTTAAAAAAATGCATTTCATTGCGAAAATGCACTGAAAAAAGGTCCTGTACGTTTTAATATTTTAATTTATTTTACTATTTGCAGTCTGTCGAGCGTCAAGGTGACCATAAGTAAAGATAAAATTCAAACTTTATAACGATTGCAGAGATATTTATAGATATTATTAAGGAAAAACTAAAAAATATGAAAAGAAATATTTTTAATTTGCTAAAGTGACTTGTATAATGTACGGATATTATAAATTACCAAATGTAGGTTTATTGTTCAAATATGCATTAAAACGAATAAAAAGACTGAAATATGGTCTAAAAATGAAAAAACATCGAAATAATGCAAAATGAAAGTTTTAGTTTTGAAGTCTCTGTCACATGAAACAAATTTTGTAGTTGGAAAGCATTTCCTAAGATTACCCCAAAAAATATGCATTTTGCATTGAAATCTGGGCCCTATATACATTGGTTTTAGAAAACAACAAAAACAAATAAATAAATGATAACAGTAATAAAATGGCACCAACTCCTAATGTCCTGAAAATATTATTTTATTATATTCTGCATAATAAATAATACAATAATAAATGTATTAACGTCGACAAGTTATATCAATACAGTATTTATAATACACCGATATGGAACTGTATAGTATACGACGTCGTTTTTTCGATATTAAATCTAATAATAATAATAATAATAATAATAACGACAACGTAACGCTAACATAAGTCTGCAGTTAAGTGTACGTATTCTTTATTTCGGAGCAGGTCTAGTTAAAAAAAAAAAAAAAAAAATACACTTCGCACTATGGGTATTCTTCGCTGCTCGGGTGGTGGAATAAATACTCTTGGTGGGTGGGTTGAGTTCAAAGAAACGATGAATACTACTGTCTTCAATAAATCTATTCTGAGCGGGGCTTCAGTAGTTAATTATAGACAACAGTAAATCTTAGTTTCACATTTTAAGTATGTTTAACAGTTTATTACGTACTTAATATACATTCAGTGTCTACGATAAGGTATTATTTTTTTAATAATTGGTACGCGACGGTTTTTTTTTTTTTTTTTTTACAAAAAAATCGCAGTACAAACGCATACCAACGATAATTGTATCGTTATAATAATAATATTATTATTATTATTTTAATTTTAAAAATTAAAAAAATTTGCTTTTACTTGGTGTTTTTTTTTTTTTTTTAATAATAAATGAGAAATATTTTTTTTGTACATTAAAATATGTCATTTTTTCATATTTTTTAGTATTTTTAGTTTATATTTTTGGACCTCTATGAAAATTTTTAAGAACATATTATTTTTTTTCACCCTTTTATAGAGATTTAATATTGTCAGCTCTGATGATAATAATAATAATAATAATTATTATTATTATTGATTAATGCGCGGATTTCGGCGTAAAGCGGTTATTAGATATTAAGTTTAAAATCTGGCGGTTTCCGTTGTGCGCGAGAAACGTTGACTTTGCGAGAATAGGTAATAATTTTCGCACACGATTCCATTATTATTATTATTATTATTATAATTAGGCTGTACAGCCCCGAGCATTACTATACGAAGCTAAAGAAAAGTGGGTGTCAGAAGGATTACGCGCGCGCCATCAAAGTCATTACCCTCTGACACACACACACACACACACACACACACACACACACACACATTAGGGCTGGAAAACGTTTCAATAACGTTTACGATTATAACTAGGGCTCTAAAAGAACAGCCAAAAATGCATTAAAAAAATCAAATTAACCGTAAAAATGTCCTTAAAAAATGCATTTTACCATGAACATGCCCTTACAAAATGCATTTTACCATGAAAATACTCTTGAAAAGGTCCTTTGTGTTTTTATATTTTAATTTGATTTCTTATTTGCCATCTGCCAAGTCTAGGCATCCAAAAGTAAAGATAAAAATAATATAGACATATTTTAAATATTTTAAATAAGATAAATTATAGAAAGATTTTTAGAAATTTTTAAGGAAAAACCCAAAAATCATGTATGACATTTTGAATTAGTTAAATTTAAATAATTGATTCGTATTATGTACAGATACTATACATTATAAAAATTATAAGTATATTGTTGAAATATGCCTTTAAATGAATAAAATGACGGGAAAATGCTATAATATGCTCTAAAAACGAAAAAAACATCGAAAATTGCAAAACAAAAAATTTCACTTTTAAGTTCCCTGTTACATGCAACAAATTATGTACTCGGAAAGCATTGCCTAAGATCATCAAAAAAAATATGCATTTTGCATTGGAATCCGGACCCTAATTATAACTTTAAAACTGTCAAAAAATGATTGAAATAGATAACAGAAAATGTAACGATAAACTGTAACTACCACCTTGTCTATATTTTAGATTTTGAATGAAGTGAAAAAGCTAGTGTTTTTACAATGATGTTTATTTTTGATTTTATTTCATTTTTTTTTATTTTATTTTTTTATTTTTATTTTTTTAATTTATTTTTTTAATTTTAATTTTTTCTTTTCTTTTTTTTTTCTGTGTACTACTTTTCGTATAGAAATACTTGTCCAAAAGTTTCGATCAATAACATTTTGAAACCCGATTCGCCTCTAGATTGTGCTTTAAAGAGGTCATTTTTTGAATTTCTCAATTCTTCAATGTTTTTTTTGGAAAAAACTACCTAAAATTTTGACA
>JAIPRM010007380.1:0-17265 GCA_025469315.1 Stegophylla sp. TES_Ste_2020 | reverse complement strand
CAAAGTTGTTTTATCGAACATGAACTCTATACGAAATAATTTCAGATATTGGTTAAAATATAATATATTCATCTTGACGATTTGATGAAAATTAGTTACGATAACTTAACTATAAATTTTAAAAAAAATCGTTAAAACTACATAATGTATTTTCTAAATTAAGGCTTAAATACTTAATATTTGCTTTTTTTTTGTGATTGGAATTTGGTAAATATAAATTAAGATCATTTAATACAAATAATATTTGTATTTGTTATTAATTTATGCATGAAAAAAGTCATCAAAAGTGTTTTGGACCGTGAGAAGTTTGGTAATTTTCAATACGGACCTCCATAAAAATTAGTTGGTGACCCCTGTCGTAAGATGTTATACAACGACCGTGCCGGGCGCGAGAAAATTAAATAACCATCGACACACGGTCCGTTCCCGTTTTGCGCGCTCATCAGGACTTTTGGGGTGTTTTGGTATATTATACTTGTGCAAATTAAGAATCGCTCGAGAAAAAATGATTCCATACTTTCAAATTTTTACACAATCATGTGTGTTTATCACAGTTTACTTATTTAGTGATATCAGCTATTAATAATTATTAGATCAATTATTGATCTTGTCAAATATGTATATATATTAATCCGTCAAAAATAATTTTTTTCATATCGTGTTTCCAAATTAAATTTAATTAAATAAAATTTTCATAAAATGTCTATAGGTGAAGAAGAAGAGTTAAATGTTACTTTCAGTTATTGCATTAGGTTGTATAAAAAAAATAAAAAAAAAAGAAAGAAAATCAATCACTATAACCTCTTTACTTTTTACTTTCCACAGGCATGAAAACGATTTGTACAATTCAATTATAAAATCCGTGATGAATTCTTTATTAAAACACATTAAACACAATGTATAAACACTATAAAAACTTAATAGGTATCTAATTAAAAAATAAACGTTAAATTTTAAGTTTTGTAAACCTACACAAATTATAATATTTTAATTATTATTAAAATTATATGCTATAATATGTTTATAAAGATAAAGTGATAAGAAAACAGCTGTACTATGACCAAAATACTTGCACAAACCTCAAATAATCGTTTACACATTCAAATGTCGTTTTAATTTGCGCCAACCATAGTTTTTTTGTTTTTTTTTTTTCCAGGTAGTCCCGGAATTCATTCGAGTCACTTGTGCCAATCAAATTTTTATTCAAATATCCGTTTACACGGTCAAATATTTGCGCTAATCAGATTTGTACAAGCCAGTTTGTGCAAGTAAAATTGAACGTGTAAACCCACTTTAATAGACATCCACTCGCATTGATGAACTAAAGGTTTTTTGTTTTTTTTTTTTTTTCCAAATGTTATTCCTTATGTTATGTTTGAGCATTGAATAAATAATTACTTATTATTATTTAATATAGTATAAATATCAAATTATAGAGCCCTAATATTTTATTGATAGTTGTATTCCTCTTCAAATAATATTTGATCAATCTTTATCTATAAAATTTTTATTTTAGAAACAAAATGGTAATTTTGGTACTGTGATTTCAATTTCATGGGAGCCCTTCTATGTTAACACCATTAGTTAATTTTTATTATATTCTATCGATACATATAACTAAAGAAAAAAAAAATCAAATATTTCCTACATTTCTCAAAATATCTGTACTTAAGATACCCCAAGAGCAGATTTTTTTTTTATTATTTGTTAGATTATTTTAGATCCCTATTCTGTAAATTAGTTTATCGAACCCATTTTTATTATTTCTTATTTAAAAGAATATAATTTCAATATTTTTGTAACCAATAATCATAGCTAAATCATGCTAAGAAGATTTAGTAATTCAGAGGCTATGAAAACCCCTCCTCAATTTATGCCTACGATATGAATAATTACGCGTAATACAAGCATGGCGTGTCGTAAATAGGGGTGAAATTTGATTGTAAATACAGATTAAAATATAATTATATTGTTATGCGATTCGCAACGAGATAAATCGTATTTTATTTCACCACTTGTTTTGTATCGTTTTCACATTATTTATGCGAATTCTGTGGATTCTTTTCTTTCTCGTTCCCTTCCGACACATTTCGTTCGTAATACTCGACACTTACAATCGTTTACTGATTTATACGATCAAAATGGGTACAGATATTGTTCTTGACCATCACGGTTCGGTAGCTTTCTATACTCTGATACAAGGGTAGGGTCGTAAAAATATTGTAGGAAGGGTGTATTGCAGCGTTTATTGATGCACAAATCGTTTTACTTCGACCCGAAACCGCTGGCACGGGGTTAAAACTTACACCACCCAATACGCTTTAACGAGCACATAAAGTCGTGCACCGACATTCGCATAATATTATCCTTCAATACGTTTTGATTACATAATAATATCTAACTGTAAATCGACGTGCAAACATATTTGCTAAGATCAAAATATTTTCAATAGACTCCACTCATGTCAACCACGAATAATGACGTTCATTTAGCTTGTAAGTTCGGTAATATATAGAATAAATTAGTTGTAATGGCTTCAATTTATGCCTCATTCATATGTACATAGTATTGTGTATAAATTATAATAATCTTTATCTCACTCCACATTTTGTTATTATTGACTGTGCCTGATTGGTAAAACGTAAATAGTGTTGGATGAATGTCGAAAGGGATTTTTAAATTTCTGAAAAGTATTCTGATACTTAACAGACACGTAAAATTACACTTAAAATATTTAATTAAGGGTGATCGTCAATATTAAACCCTTAGTCAGCCACTTCTTCATTAATTTAAAAAATTTTTGACACCAGAGGCAATATCAAATACTGCACGTAATAGATTCCTTTTTTTTTTTTTTTGGTGTGGCCATATAAAATTTGTAATTTATACTTACATATAGATGAACAAAGTGGCGCAACCAAAGGGGATGTTTTGGGTGTCTAGACAACCCCCTTAAACCGTATTTATGGAAATTTTATTCAATGAGCATTGAAAAAAAAAATTCTTTTAACTATACAATATTATAACCTCTACTAATTCAGAAATAAACTTGATGCATGCTTTAAAAATGCACATTGTTGAATATGTGATGACGCTACATTCTATTCACGTAAAAATAAAGTTATAAAAAGCCGGACATACGATGGGTGTTCTTCGCGCGACAGGTGGGATTCTCTTGATGGGTGTATTAAATTTTAATGAAACGATAAATCATTTCTTCAATAAGACGATTCTGAACGAAACAAGTTAATAATATAAAGAACAAATGAGACAAAAAAAAAAAAAAAATGTCCAAAATTTTCTTTTCACATTTCCAAAATTTCCTTGTTCTAAAATCATTCTCATATTATTTTCTATCTATGTTTAAATTTTCATATAATTTGGATCAAAAAATTATAGTTTCTGAGTAGTTTTTTTCAAATTTTTAAAAAAAAAAAAAAAAAAAAAAAATGAAAAATTGAGAAATTCAAAAAACGACCTCTTTAAAGTATCATCTAAAGGCAAATTCGGTTTCAAAAAGTTATTGATCGAAACTTTTGGACAAGTATTTCCATACGGAAATTTGTACACAGAAAAAAAAAATAAACATCATTGTAAAAACACTAGCTTCTTCACTTCGTTCAGAATCTAAAATACAATACAATTGAGTAATACGAGTAAATATGAGCACTGTATAGGTATTATTCAAAAACGTTATTGCTACAGGAAAAAGGTCTCACTGCAAGTTTTCCTAGACCCCGATTTCTGAGTGGTAATATTTTTAGACATTTATTTGATAATTTTATTAATTTTACATCATTGTACGAGGCTTATAGCATTCTTAGCATACAGATAAACAACAAAGTAACCTAAAAATAGTCTTATATATAGCTCTTCGAGATAAACCTAAATGCAGTGCTCGAATTGAGGGGGACGGAGCTCCTCTGCTATTTTATAAAATTTTGAGAGCACCCTTACTAATTTTTTTTTATAGTATATGAATTACATAGTTTGAGGGAACGCTTATTTACTGAAAGCCCGAGAGTACTCTTTCTTCTGTTTTTCCAATTCAAACACTGCCTAAACGTGTGTCGTACTCAAACAACGTTTTATTAATTTTCAAAAAACGGGCGACTAAACGCGAGTAACTTTCTCCCGATCCTCGGGTAAAAATATAACTTTGTGCTCAAAAGACCATATATATGTTGTAAACCTCGAAATAATAAACGTCTTCGATATGTCTCGGGGCTGTTTAAATAGCCCGTGGTGACTGACAAAAGGGTTGAAATGTTTTTTAATTCGTATTTAATAATGTTCATTCGGTTATATTATCACTCACTCTTTGTGCGCGTCCCAAAATGAATCTCATGAACGTCTAATAACTGTGTAAGTACTGCGAATCGAGAGCCAGGAGCGACAGGAGTATTAGAGCGGAGAAGTAGTCGTCCCTTTTTCGAGGGGAGATCAAAAGACCGACAAATTACAAAAGTTTCCACCGCGGTGTAATGAAACTTGGACTTTTGTCGCGATCGTTTAATATAAGTCTGTCCAGAGCGCACTACGTCGGACATTATAGAAGTCTTAACAGTGATCATTTTAAAAACAAAAAAAAAAATAAAGCCTGACATACTTCACACACCATGGATACTATTCGCACCTCGAGTCAGATACCCTTGGTGGGTTGGTAAAATTTTAAAGAAACGACAAATCGTTTCTTCATTTTGTGTACGAAGGAAATTTTAATAATAGAAAGAACAATAATAGTTATCCTAGTAAAAATCACGTTATGGCGTAAAAGTCTGAAAATAAAATACTAAATTCAAATTTTGGATTCCTAAAACCAAAAGAATTACTCAAAAATCATGAAATTCTCTAAAAAATGAATAAAATTACTTCAAAATAAAATAATGTCGAAAAATGACGTACACCTTTGGTATTCTTCGCTTCTCGAGTGGGATACTCTTTTGGATGTATTGAATTTTAAAGAAGTGATAAATCATTTCTTCATTAAGACCATTCTGAACGGAGCAGTAGATTATTCACAAGGCAAATAGTACTTAGAAGTTATAAAGTTTGTTACTATAACAAAAAATATTTATTTTTAACTCCACAAGTTTTATAATTCACTATTGAAAAATTGATGGGAAAAAAAGATTTCTCGAGAAAGATTTTCCAAAAAATTTAAAAATGTCCTAAAAATTGCAAAAAATGCATTTTATGTTAAATTTGTCAAAAACAATAAAACTATTAACTATATGTATTAAAATAATCAGTATCACACATGAAACATATTTTCTGCTTACAGACTTTCGTTTAAAAAAACCATGCAAAAAATGGGAATGAAACAAAATCCCAGGCCTAGTAATAATGATTAATTTCATGGTTTGATCGCGTTACAAGAGAGAGAGAAAAAACGTGTCTGAATGATTTATTTGGCCATTGGCCGTTCCGGTATATTAACATAATATTATATTTATTTATTAGGGCTAAGATAATGTAGAATTATGCATATATTTTTCACGGTTTACAAGATATGCATTATTCAAAAAAAAAAAACATTTGGTTTGAATTTTTCGGACTCTTTTTCGGATGTTAAGGTAACGTGATGTTCTAACTATGCAAAATAACGCTCAATTACACACAACTGGTTTTTAGTTTCTCCGATTATCATATTATCATAATTTAATAAAATGTAGCTGTTAACATTTTCCTGTGATCTGTTTTCTTTGTCAGTCATTAAAATATAGAAACCGTTCACAATCCAAAACCTAATATCTAAATGATAACTATTATTATTATCATCTACAATAATGTACTTTTAACGTGTTTCATAAATAATAGTTGTACACGTCGTTAAAACATCATACAATGTCGATCGACATTCTTGGACGATTGTTCAGTTCGATTAAGATAATTACACTGCTAATGAGCGCATTAAAATGTAGAATGTTAATGTGTCTTCGAAGATGACGCATTCCATTTAAGTTAAAAACAACTGTTAAAGAAAAAAAAAAAAAAGAACCCACTCTGTGAGGTTTATTCGGTGTTCGTCCATTTTAATATTATATATATATTACAATAAATTGTCATTTCAAAAACAACAAAAGTTACTTAACTTACTTCGTAATAAGACGCTGGTAATGGGACTCGAAAACTGTTAAAAAATGTGTTCAGAACCATTTTTACAGTTATTTTTTTCAGATTGACTAATGTAGTTTTTAAGGGTAATATATATTATATAAACATTCTTCGTGTAGATTATAATCGTATAGATTTACAATTTGACAAAACGTATTTTTTTTTATAAAAATAGTGACTTGAGTTATTTTTGCAATGATCGATTCAATTATTATTTATTATCATTATTATCTCATTATTATTACATTTTAAATTCAATCATATTGTGAGTTGATGCCAGTTTTAAAAGTTTTTAAAAATAATTAATTACAATAATTTTGTAAATAATATATTTTAATATGATACCGTTAACGTGGGAAATCAGTCATAATATCATTAATGAATAATCATTAGGTACCGACAATGGTTAATTCAATTAAGCAATGATGACATTGCCTGGAAAATTTTTAAAATTATGGTTGAAGTAGATAATATTTAACTAAATACTGTTATGGTGAAAATAAATTTTAATAGGTATACTTTACTGTACCTATTATTAAATAACCGTCATAGTCAAAGCATAATTTATTTAAAAAAAAAAAAAAAATACACGTTTTAGTATTTACTGTACTAGTTTACATTACTTTACTTTACTTTTTTTTTTTTTTATCTAAAATATAAAGAAAAAAAATAAATAAATGATCAAAAAAATGTCAGAAAAATGTCCAAATTTTTTTTATTCACATTGTCTAAATTTTCTTGCGCCAAAAACTTTCTTATATTATTTTCTATCTATGTTTAAATTTTCATATAGTTCGGATCAAAAAATGATGGTTTCCGAGTCGTTTTTGTCAAATTTCGGGTAGTTTAAAAAAAAAAAAAAAAATGAAGAATTGAGAAAGTCTAAGGTACCAACTAGAGGCAAATCCGGTTTCAAAAAGTTACTAATCGAAACTTTTAGACAACTAAATCTACGAGTATACGAAAAAGTGTATACAGAAAAAAAAAAGAAACATCATTGTAAAAACACTAGCTTCTTCATTTCGTCCAGAATCTAAAATAGCGTTTTAAATAATTTAAAATGGTTTTCTCTTTTAGAAATTTTTTAAACAGGTTACATAGAATACCTTCGTGGACCGCACGTGGCCCATACAGGCCACGGATCTGACACCACTGTTCTAGCACGTAATTATTATTTCAGATTATACAAAATCGGTTTTTAAAACTCATAGCCTTCAAATTTAATTTGTTTATTGATAATCATAATATTATACACATAGCAGATCTCTTCTGAACATTCCAACCTTATGTTTCAGGCGGGAAATTATTGTAGATATAACTTTTATTCGCAAGCCGATTAATGGTGTCCCTGATGCACCTGATCTTTTATGTTGTATCCCCCCTTTTCATATTACAGCCTACGATAATCGATCTACACCATTATTTTATATCCAAGTACATGGGAAAAATGATTTAAAAAAATTCACCTATTCCTAGGGCTATGGCTTTATGTCGAAGAAAACTGTTTTTTTTTTTCTCACCCCTTGGAGAAATATTAAATATTAAACACTGTCACGAATAAACTTTATTATATGTAATGCTGGATTGCCTGACAATTTTCGATATAATTGTTCTTTTTTAAATATTGTAAGTGCAAATATTATATAATTTATGATAATATGTATTTTGTGTAATGTTATATTTGCCTTGTTAAAATTTGTTTTGTACTTGAAATATAATAAATTATTATTATTATTATTATTATTATATTGTATAGTGTCGGTTTTAATCACACGTTCTGTCGGATTAATATCATCGAACGTTAACGTCATAACGACGCAATACTTTGTATTTTCCATGAGTCACCACTGCTCCTCATAATAGTATACTAATATTATACGTTATTAATTTTAATTGCTCGGAGTTCATTTAACCACGTAATCGGTTTCGGCTCATCTCGGAACCATAAAGAACGGTTATCGGTCGCTCTTTGATTATTTCGCAGGCAGATTATTACTAAATTTTTTCTTGCAATTATTTTTAATGGAAAATATAAAATTCAAATATTCGTATTGTTATCGTCGTTGTTAATACGAGATAACAACGGTTTACGTCGAACGATCGAATATCGTTAAAACATTAAATTAACAAATGATGCAATCCAATTTAATTTTTACGTACGCGTATTCCGAAAAATTCTTATTTTGTAGAAAAGCGATAGCATTTTAACCAGCCCGATAAGAAGAAAAAAAAAAAAAAGCAATAAAATTTAACGTCGGATTTTAATGATTTCTAAATATTCGTTATTCTAATTATTATTTTTATCGCGGTATTTTTTATTTTTATTATTATTATTATTATTATTATTATTATATAATCACGCCATATTTTTCGAATCGTTATTTGAATAATATCAGCTCTTATATTTCTCGGAAAAAAAATTACAATAATTAAAGCCCAGAGGTCACCGAACAACCGAGATCCACCAAATTTAAAGCATTTCGTTACTGCCTGTGCCGTTTCAAAGTTTTTTTTTTAGAAAGGGATTTGAAATCGGATTAAATAACAAAAATTATTTCAAAATTAAGCTATTTTTGCAATGGTGTTCAAGTTGTGGTATTTAAAATCGAAATAATTTTAATAACGACTCTGCATAATACACTTAAAACTTCTTCGTTCCACTCAGAATGTAAATAATCATTATTGATGTAATAAATATTATAATTTAGTTTAAGAATCTACTTCAAGTATAGATTAAATTCTCTAAAGGACTTTTATTTATTTATTTTTTTCAAGCTTGTAAAGAGCGAATAACGAAGTATGATAGCTTGATTTCACAAAACGAATTTTCGGTTTCAGAATATTGTTAAATTAACGTTTTTTATGAAAATCGATTAACAAAATTTACCTTTATACCTAATCGTTCGTATGACACGCTCATAAAATAGCAATATTGTGAATATCGATTGAATGTCATCAAAACAGAAAATAAAAAAGCGACAACGAAATCAAAAATATCTCAGAATCTAAAACAGCTTTTATTTTACATTTTGTACATTAAATAACTGTTATTAGTGTCTTAGAAACAAATTCGCAGCGTTTGATATTAGGGTTTTAAAATTTCATGAAATTTAGTTTCTTGAAATATTTCATTTAAAAAAAAAAAAAAAAAATTCTAAAATTTTGTAATAAAGATTACATTGTCTAGTTATGCCTACATATTCAGGCCTCAGGGGGAGAGAACAATGAACATATATAGAAATTAGGAGTATGTCATCAATGTTTTATTATTTATTATTATTTTTTTTTAGATGATCTAAGGAATATTTATCATTTATATACATAAATACAATAATATCAGTCTAATTGAATTAACTATCAAATGTCATTAGTAGGTATTTTAATTACCTACCAATTAATTATGTAAAGATCATCAAAATAAAAATAAAAAAATAAAAAAAAAGTTATTTTTAATAATAAATTATTTATTTTTTTTTTTGCTTTGTATTAGGTACTAGACAATTGACATCACAGTCGAATTGTAAATTTTTTATCTGGAAATTCACAACTAAAATGACATAACCAGCTGGTCGATAAAATTTCACTTTTTCAATGCTAAATAATAATTATGTCATCCTCATATATCATAAAAAAAAATATATAATATATTTAATGATTTCAAAGAAATATTTCGCGAAGGGTGAGATTTTCACATTTTTAGAACCCCATTCGATGATTTGTCGTTAGATAGATGGTTTCATTGTTTTTACGGGCTACTGAGAAATGTTTTTGTTATTCGGATCCGCGAGAGCTCGACCTTCTGCGCGTTCCGAACACGCGCGACATCCCTGCCGCCCCGCCGTCGCGTAGGCGGCCGAAAAATATTAACAAAACGAGCACTCGTTTTATTATTTTCAAGTGCTCGACTCGAGTGATTCCGGTGTTTATTCCGTCCTCTACGCCACTCGACTATATCACGCGCGTGAGCGAAGCTTTTTGAAAAATTACAAACGCACGTAATACCACTCAACATTCCACGCATATAGGACGGACGTATGGCCCGTACGACACGAAATGGGGGGGGGGAGGATGATGCTGTCACTCGAAATAACTCGATTACTCAAAGCGATCATCTGAGACGTTTTGTCAACAGTGTGTATGTGTATTTTGTGTAACACATTAACATGACGGTTTAAAAACGGTTTTTTACCTGTTTTTCAAAAAATTATAATAACCAACCTGAACGAATCATCCGAGACGTTTTGACACGCGTGTAGTTCCAGACTTCAAGTGTCAAGTAATACATTAAAAAACCGGTGGGGAAATCCCCCAATAGGGGAATTAAGACACTGTAAGTGGGGGGGGGAGGATACTGTGATGGTTGAAAAAATAATATTTTTAAATCTATTTCAATTATTCAATCGATATTTGCATTTAATATTTTATTATTTATGCTTTTATATTCAAATAATTAATTGTTCCTATATTTAATATTATGAATTAGTTTATGTCGACTAATATCTTTATTCTACTAATAATATACTTATAAAATAATGAAAATAAATATCCATCAGTTGTATAAATATACAAATATGCTTATAGCTACTTTGTATGACCAATAAAAAAGAAAAAAAAAATCAAAACTCTATTTTAAGGGAGATAATAATTTTGAAAATTTATAAGGTAGAAAGAAATTGTATGAAAAATACAGGTGGGGGGGGAATAGAATAAAATAAATGATTGAAAACCATTGCATTAAAAAGACTTTTTATCTACTTTCTTTCTCTTTCCCTCTTCTCACCCTCTGCATTCGCATTATCTCTTCTTCGACTCCCGCGAAAACGGTTTATTCTGATGCCCTTGCCCGCCTCCACGAAGTGTTTTTCGGAAAGTTATTTAAAAAGAAACGCGAAATAATTTATTCGCAAAAAAACTTTAATCAGTTAATTTAAATTCGTTAACTTAAAATATTCAAGCAAATTTTTCGTTATCGACCGAATACTTTCATTTTGTTTAACACTAATTTTGTCACCGATCAAACTTTTTTTTTGGCCGTGAATGTATTGAACAGTTTTTAAGTTTTACAGCGTTCTTTTTATCCCGCGTACATACAGTAGCTTCTCTAATTTGTTTTCATCAAATTATCGGGCTCTTTTTTTAATTCCTCTGTTTCATTGGTTTTTTCAACATTTTATTAATTATCAACACTCAATATAATAATAACCTAACCAGAGTTTAATACAACTATTTGATAATGTATTTGAACAAATAGTTAAGCTATAGTTCTATATTTTATCAATATTTGTCTGATAAAATACGTGTTTTTTTAATGTACCTAAATAGAACAGTTACTCTATATAATTCTGATTATGAAAATGTTTTTTTTTTTTTTTTTTTATTAAAATTTTTGTATTTAGTAGGTATATACAATTAAGCGAGTGCAGAAAGTTGTTTAGAAATTCAGACGTTTGAAAAGAAAAAATATGCAATAAAATTTGGACTGATAAATCCCGAAATACGTAGTTGCCACTTTCAACCTGAAGTTCTCTATTAAAATTTTTATAATTACCAAAAGTCTCCATTAATAATACAATTATTGCGTCATTAAGAAACAAAAAATATGATGGATTTTTTAAAGCGTTTTTTATCAAAAAAATATAAATTTTGTTACTATTCTAACATATTAAATGCCCGAGAATATTGGGAAATGCCAAATTTATTGATGTTTTAGAAACGGTATTTACTTGTTAAAGTTAGAAATAGTACATCATAAATGATAAAACAATACATTTCGAGATTGTAGGCAATAAAAAGCCAACAAAAATTAGCGAAAAACTTTTTTAATGTTTTACCAATCAGAATCAATAAAACACGGCCGAAAACAAGTGAATTTGTATTACCTGATAAATATGACATATACCGCTTAAGGATTTATAATAATAATTAATAGGTTTTAATATAATTTGGAACAAAAAGGAAACAATAATTTCAAAATTTCTATTAGTCTTTCTGTTTAAATTATTAAAAAAATTGCGTTTTCTAATATGTATGTGTACAAAAAAGTCATTTAAATTTCACTACTTATAGAGTCACTCGAAATATAAAAATACGTTTCGCGGTCGTATCGATTGCTTGGAAGGAAAATATGTCAAAAATAATTCAGTCCATTCATATGATAAACAACGTGTACCGTATAATTTAATGATAATTATCGTGACTAGATACCCATTAAATAATAAAAAAAAAAAAAAATACTTCACTTAAAAATATGGCTTTCTCTTGGAAATTTACCAATGCGTAACCTGTGCTCGTATTCACGTTGCCTGTCAGTTGTCTTCAAAAACACGTTTTCAAAAAAACGGTTTTTTTTTTTTTTTTTCACGGTCCGATTACTCTACTTATTATTATAATTACTATCCGCTGCTGACCACTTTTCACTGGAAATAATAATTACGAAAACTATAATATTATACGTTTTAATTTCGTTACAAGGTCGACTTATCCGGGCGTGTGTGTACCTTTCTAGTAAATTTTGACAGTATAAATACAATGCCACTAGATTCTGGTTTTGGGAAAGTTCAAATATTTAATAAATATTGATTTTCGAAGGTGAACAACGTTTTCAGGGCCAGCGCGCAACGAGTAGGCGAGGAGGCACTTGCTGGGGCTGCTCTCTCAGGCCAGGGTGGCATAATTTTTAGTAGATATTTATTAAAGTAATTAATTTTGTTTTTTTCAATTCTGAATGGGGATTTTTAACGAAATAGATATTATTTATTATTTTCCAACCTGTGAATGAATTGAAATCGTTCAAACTCCACGTGGAATTGATATAGCATTAACTCTATAGCACAATTTTGTGGGGTTAATAAAATCTGCTGTTTAATTTTTAACGACAAAAACTCAAGAATGATAAGCCGTGTGATAAATTAATGATATTACATTTTTTGATTTTTCTTATACCTGTGATCGGGCCCGTAGCCGGACCAAATTTTCAAGCGGGGCAAACGAAATTTTAGAGAGAGTTGTATATAAAAACAATATTAATAACATTTTTTATTGACATCTCATTAAATAAACACAACTGTACGAAACGAATAATACTAAATAATATTATTAAAAACTTAAATTAGGGTTTTATTAGATAATTTAATGATGAACATATAGGAGGGGGTCGCGGTCTCAAAAAACTGACAACAACTGAAAAAAAGACATACCTTCCTAAAGCCTTTTTAATATTTTACAAATTCATAGAGGAGGCAACGATTTGGGTTTAGGGAGGGCAACCCCCCCCTCCCCGGAGCTATAGTGGGCTTGCCAGGGATGTAGAACAATTTTTCATGCAACATGTATGCAACACCTCGTATAATATTTGTATTACAATACAGGTGTAAAATGCCGATTCGCGTCGCCATAATCCCCTTCCCTTTTTTTTTTTTCTATTATTGTTTAGAAAACGTGATTTTCAACAATCCCGTGGGATCGATCTGCGACGTAACGAGAATATATAGATTTAAAAAAAATATTTTATGCAAATAAAACCCCGTCCGTTGTCGTCTCTACTCGACGCGTCTACGGAAAAACATTCTAATGTAACGCGTCGAATCGCAAAAGACGAGACAATTCAAAATTCAAATACAATGTATTCGTTATTTGCTTGCTTTTACCGGTTATGAAATCTCGTCGCGTTCGGTTCAGACGAATATACATATTATTATTATTATTATTGTCGGTGTGTATTTTGCATTTTTGTATATTATTATTATATTCTACGACGACAGGCAAACACTATAATCGTCTGTTTGTGTGTGTGTGCATCGTAAACACGGTTGAAAACGTTTTCACGTCCATGTACACGAAGAGGGAGTGGTGGGGGGAAACGACATATTCGTCTGTTCGTGGGGGAAAAAAAGTAAAAAAAAATTGAAATAAACAAATACGACAACGCATATACTTAATACCCGTGTGTGTGTGTGTGTGTGTGTGTGTGTGTGTGTGTATACGACATCGATTTCAATAACGCGTTCGGCATATCCGACTGCCTCTACAGGTTATATCCGTCGAGAATATTATTATTATTATTATTATTATCGTTTTTCGGACACAAACAACTTCCGCGACATTCCATTCGGAGTTTTTCGTTTATCCCCTGTCAGTGTCCTCGCGTGGTGTACGTGTGTGAACGACGATATTGAATAACTCGATTGTTTTATTTGTTTTGGTTTTTTTTTTTTTTTTTTTTTGCTCACGAAAAATGTCAATAATAAAAACGTACACCGCGATCGTCTTTCACCGAAAAACCGCTTTAGCCATATATGCGCGTAATAATAATAATAATAATAATAATAATATATTCCAGTCGAACGAGTAAATAACTGAAGAATTCGGTAAACATAATCATATATATATATACACGAATCATATTTGTTTTATCTCCTAGACCGGGTGTTTCACAATAAGCTCCTCTTTCTATATATAGACATCGAGAAAACGTTCAATCATCACACCTTTGTGTTGTTTTCTATACATATATGTATTCGTGACTGTTGGGACGAGATTTCGAAGCGCATGCATCCTCCCCCCACACCCAATTCAAAGCTGCATGCGTCACAGGCGAAATTAGAAGTGAGCTTGAGGGGGCTAAGCCCTCTTAAAACTACTCATAGCTTCCTCCAAGAATTATTTTGAGAATTACATAAGGTTAATAACGCCTTTTTTTTTTTCGGGGGGGGGGGGGCTAAATCAATCAAATGAATACATATTAGCCCTCCTCCCCCCACAAAAAAAAAAATGTTTTCCAAATTGCGCGATGCTCTTCACAATTATTTCCACGAGAATTCGAAAATTTGTTTTTCAATTTTCACACGGTAAACGTTATTTAATTTCAAATTTATTATTCGAATTATATCATACATATATATTGTATATACATAACCATTTCTGTAAGTTTCAACTATTTCATGAAACTTTTTTTCCGTGCAGTCATTCGATTTTATCCAATATTATTTACTTAGAGCAAAATGATAAAAAATTAGTTGAATTATATTTATGATTTTTAGAGCATTTCATTGCATTTTTTTTTTTTTCTAATAATTGTACTAGCACATTTTTAGCCATAACGAATACATTTTTTTAAGTGCATTTTTATTATTCTTTTTAGTAAATTTTGAATTTTTTTTTGACATTTCTTTGCGATGTTTTAAGTCAATTAAAGCTCAGCCCTACTTATGAAAACTACTGTAGTACATATACAATATGTCTATGGTTTATGGCAAACAGAACTCGAGGCGAAATTTTTTACAGGCTGAATAGTACATAACCAATACAAAGGCTAGGGGATTAATGTCTTAAATTATAATATACCTGAACTTCGGCTAGCCGTTGTTTCGTTTTCGAACTTCGAACTATTTCGTACTTCACAAAAAAAAAAAAAAAAAAAATGAAATTTTCGATTAGCTGTTTTTAAAATTACCTAAAAAAAAAAAAAATCAAAATCAAAAAAATCTTAGACAAGTCCAAAAATCACGGATCCACAGACTCTGTCCTCATACTCGTACCCGAGTAATTTACACGTTTGTTTCGGGTATAATCATTTATTGGATTATAAATTAAATTTTGTTATCCATTTTGTGCATATTTCGAAGTCTGAAATACCATTTTTTTTTTTATTTCTGTCGTTTTAGTAGGACACCTTTTATATTCAAATCGTTTTGACAACGTATTTACTTTTATTTACTTATTATTATTTTTGTTATAATATTATGTCAGAGTGTTTGACAGTTTATATTTCACCATAATGCGCAAAACGTTGACACGTCAACGATGGTCTCTATAATATGGTATTGTAGTAGCACAGTTGTAGTGCCCGATCATTTTTCTCGGACGTGCCAAAGCCCATTTTTTTGTCGTTTTTCCCTTGAAACACTTTAACATTTTAGTATTCTTACAGCGCTGACAGCTCACGAGCAAATAACGAGAAGCTTTTCTCTCCCCTCACACCCCATTCCCTTTTACACGGTTATCTCACGACTTGTTCTAACTAACCGTTTCACTTATTTCTTATTCGAAAATTAATTTAGAAAAGGTTACAACAATTATTATGATAATTATATGTTAATCTCATTCAAATACATACTATTTTAAATGTAATATAACGTTTTTTTTTTTTTTTTTTTTAAACTCTGATGTATTCGTTATTTCTTCCCTCGTCGCAGTTTGTTAATTAACGTTATCTTGCACTTTGTTCCTCATTTTCAGAGTGAAATATTTTAATTAACGTCGTTTTTTCATGCGAGTCATAATATTAAATCGGTCAAATAATTTAACAAAATACACCATATTATAATGCGCACTTACACACGAGGTAAAACTTTAAAATGTATTATCGCGTTTTATATTTCTATTTTAGATATTTGATTACATCATTTATGCCATTAATTATTCCAAGATTTTTTTTTTTTTTTTTATCGAATTTCTTTTCATACGTTTTGTCTAATAATAATAATAATAATAATAATAATATTTGAGATCAGAGGTCTAACTCCAGTCTTAGATAATATTTCGCCTAACGGTTAAATACAAAATTAAAATCATATAGTTACATCATCGGCAACTACTATCTAGGTGCACACTGCCCTCGGTAATTTAAGTAGATGAAAATACATATATATATTGATTTTTTTTTTTTCATTTTATTTATTAATTAAAACGATATTAAATTCATCACGAATTATTCCCAATCATTTATAGCTTCGTACTGCACGTGGTGAATGCCATAATATCTTGCGTGTTACACTCAAAAATAGGACCAGCGGCGAGTAATTCGAACAATAATATTATACCTCTGAGTGGGATGCCAAATATAAAAAGCCGGACATACTTCGTACTACTATGGGTGTACTTCGGGTGGTATTCTCTTGACGGGCGTATTAAATTTTAAAGAAACGATAAATCATTTATTCGGTAAAACGATTCTGAACGAAGGAAGTTAATAATATAAGAAAAAAAATTGTCCAAAATTTTTTTTCACATTTTCAAAATTGTCTTGCGCCAAAATCTTTTTTATAGAATTTTCTATCTATGTTTAAATTTTCATAAAATTCTGATCAAAAAATGATGGTTTTCGAGTCGTTTTTGTCAAATTTTGGGTAGTTTTTTCCAAAAAAAAAC
>JAIPRM010007379.1:0-17267 GCA_025469315.1 Stegophylla sp. TES_Ste_2020 | reverse complement strand
TGGTAAAAATAAATTTTCAATTTTACGAAAATGCCGGTAACTGCAAATTTTGCCGTTTTTCGTTAATTTTTCGACATATTTTCACCGCGCTTGGAAAAAGTATTGGGAAATTGGAAAAATGATCTCTTTAAAGTACCATCTGGGTATGATTCCGGTTCTATAGAGATATTGATCGAAACTTTTGGTCCAGTATTTCTATACGAAAAAGTGTTTACAGAAAGAGAAAAAAAAAAGAAAAAATAAAAAAAAATAAACATCATTGTGAAATCATAAGCTTCTTCACTTCGTTCAGAATCTAAAAATGGGCTCTTAAAGACACCGTCTTGGTGTGATCTAATAAAGTTACTGATCGATACTATTAGACAAGCATTTATATTTGAAAAAGTGTTTAAAAATAAAATATAAATATAAATCATTGTAAAAGCAAAAGCTTCTTCGCCTCACTCGGAATCAAAAAAAAAAAAAAAAATCATCGTTGTAAAACCACTAGCTTATTCACTTTATTCAGAACCTAAAAAAAATGAAATTTGCTTACATTATTGCTTCGAGCCTTTTACTATAAAAGCCGATTTGTAATTTTTAATTGAAATTTGTGTGTACTTACATATCAAAAATAAAAAAAAAATCGTTTATCTGGAACGGAATTAACAATTTTGACGTTGAAAACTTGCAACTGGCACATATATCACAGCTTACGAAATAGAATATAATTTAAATTGTTTTCACGTTGGACAGAAAATTCTATTAACACCAAACGAAATAAAATTTCAGTTGGTTTACGAATTAGGTATAATTATTTTATTATCGAATAATTATTATATTAGACAGCTAGAAACGGCAAACAATACGTACAAGCGTATTGTTATAATTTTTCTCGTCCCTATTCAGTTATCAAGTCAAAATATATGTAACAACACGTTTGCTTAGGTGATTGGATGGCAATAGTAGGTAAAATGAATAATACACAGAAAAAAAATTTCAGTGCTAGTATGTAATTAGTAAAAAAAAAATGGAATACGTCACGTTTGTAACAGTTTAACAGTTTTTTTACCGCCAAGTGGTTGTCAAAAAAAAAATATATATATTATACATTATATATATATATATATATATATAATGAACATTATATAAACTTTTAATTCTACGTACAGAAAAGCTAGTGTTTTTGTGATTTTTTTTTTTTCATACATACGTTTTCGTATACAAATGTTTATCCAAAAGTTTTGACCAACAACTTTTTGAGTCGGACCATTTCTCTTAATGGTGTTTTGGAGTGATAATTTTTCAAAAATCTCAATAGTTTTTTCAAAATTAATTGAAGGAACGATTTATTATTATTCCCTAAAATTTAACAACCGCAGCCTTGTACAACGATCAGCAAAAAATTTTCTAGAAAAGTTAACAGATAAATCGTTTGAAATTTATCTGAATAAAACAATATATAATATCTTAATTGTTTATCTAGATACAAATCAGAGAATTTTGAAAAATCATCACAATTTTAAACTTTAATTTGTAAAACAGTAATTTTAGTTTTCATTGTAAATAAAAATGTAAGAATTGTTAGATAATAATTTATTTCCATTAATATTATATTTATTCTATTTGTCTATCTGATTTCCAGATACAAAACAAGTACAATCGACAGTTTTTTTCTTAATTAGTACCCAATTATAATATTTTAAAGAGTATACAACAATTATATTTTTATTTTTATTTTAAATCCATCTAGGACACATAATAATTAATAATATAAACTCTATAATTTCTTAATTTTGATATTTTATAACAATGTGTTTGTAGATTAATAAATTGTGTAATAATACATATTATGCATAATATAAATTCTATTCTACTAATCTCAAAAATTTATCTAGATAATTTATTTCAGATTAACATTTTATTATAATAAATACGATAAAAAATCAATATCTTTATCAAAATAAATTATATAAATAATGCACAATGCCATAGATGTGTGGTAAAATAAATTATAAATTCAAATCGAATCGCACACAATGTAACAAATAAACAAACACTACCCAATTCATAATTTATTAAAAATATAACCACCTAATAGGTAGATGAAATTAATATATATTTCAATATTATTTTAAATAACATGAAATTGTATTACCACACTATAACAGTGGTTCCCAACTGGGGGTACGCGTACCCCAAGGGGTACTCAAGATGATTTCAAGGGGTACGCGAAAATAAATGGGTAATGGCGGAAAATTTTGAATTTGATTCATTTAAACAGTTCATTTGGGAAATATGCAATTTATGTTATTAAAGTTGAAAAGCTTCTGTCTCGAATAAAAACTTAACCATCGACTTATTTTTTGACACAGTTTATAGATTTTTGATTGTAGAATGTATATTTTATATAAATATATGTCATTATGTTGCAATGATGGCGTGAATTTGAAAATGTGAAAATAAATGTTGGAAAGTTTTTTCCAGTATTTTTTTCTAACCAAATCATATTTTTTCCCGTTCTCGGTTAATAGTCGGATATAAAAATAGCTGAGTGAAATTTAAATTTTTTGATGATTATGATAAATTTTATAATTTTTGAGTCTTTAAATAAACAGAAGCGCCCGTCAGAATCGTTTCATTGAAAAATTTTTTTATTATTTCTTTAAAATTCAATACATCCATCAGGAGCATCGCGAGGTGCGAAAAATACTCATTTGGCTATTTATTTACACATTTTAAGGTCAGTTATGAGAAAAAAGTTTAAAAGTTAAGAATTGAATCATAAGGGGTACAATATAGTAGAAAGTTTAAGTTAGGGGTACGGAAGAAAAAAAAAGGTCGGGGACCGCTGCGCTAGAAGAACATTGACATTTTGTGTTGTAGTGAGCAATTTTCAATATTCATATTAATAATCAGGAGTGGTGAATTGAAAGTTTGGTAAACTCTGATTGAATAGCAAGACATTACTGTTAATCATATTCCTTATGTCTTTTTGGTTTGCAAATACAGTTGGACATACGTCGGCCATTTCATCATTTAACTTGATGCCGGTTTTAGAATTCGGTACAGTTATTCTTACCGCAGTCATTTGTATGCGTCCGAGTAATTTAGAATTATGACACACGATGTTCGCACCGAAAAGTCTGGGTACACTGTTGAAATATATACTATTTAATACAGTATAAAAACCGAATATCGGCACAGAATTAGACGCATATAATAGCTTGGCACGTGATAATTGAAATTCGTTTAAGTAATTATTGTCACCGACGGTTTTGGAATATTCAAAACTTTCGTTGTTTTCACGCGGGAGATCTTTTAATAATTTTTCGAGGAGATATAAAAAGGTAATTTTAATGTATATTCTTTGATACTCAACGAGATCACGTATGTTCAACATGTTCGCCGAAACGTCATTTTGAATTTCCGATATGGTCTTCACATCACCATGCCAATCAAAAACGTTTTTCAATGATCTCAACTCTTCCATTCTCTGTTTTGCCGTCAACTGTGAAATATCATAGAAATCTCGAGGAATCATTTTCATTGTGTATAGGTCTGTAGAATTTCTCGACGTAAACGTGCTACTGGTTCGACCAGCAGTCTTAGTTCTAAAATGTTTTCCAAAACCCAATACACCGTTCATCGGTTCTACACTCGGTGTTTCGTGGAATTTTATCGGTACCAAATTGTCGACGACGTCCTGATCGTGATTACCCTTGAACACGTGTTCGCGTATGAAATCGCGATCATTGATGTCCTTACAATTACGGATTTGGTAGTTGTCCAACAAATTCATCACCACGTTTCCCATTCGATTTAATCTCTCGTGTTTGTCGACGATTAGTTTTACTAAAGCAGCCCGGCGAAGAACACGTGACTTTTCGGCATCTACTTCGGTGTTGGATTCGTTTTTCAAATAGATAATCGCGTTCATAAAGATGTTCAGAAGATCGTCGTCACCCTTTAAGTACTGGATAGCAGTGTAATCGACAAATTGTCCTAGTAATGAATCCGAAAATATCGTATTACGATTGACGATGCGCTGAAAGTGATCATTGATAGCTTCGAGTGGATCATCCGTGCTGGCCTTTATCAACTTTTCTTTAACATCAACGAGAGACGTGTTGTTCGCTCTTTCAATTTTAAGCCAATTAACGTAAACGTTGATCAATGCGTCGCATTTGTTCGTGTTCTTCGCGTCCGAGTCTCCGTTCGCGAACAGATTCAGTGACAGGTCGTACACCCTGCTCGATCGTGTTTCCGATTCTCTGCGAAGAAAATTGAAAATCGACCAAAATTGTCGAAAATGTGGTCCCGTTACAATGTCCATGAATTGTGTAAAAGCCGATTCGTCCTTGATTAAATTGAAATATATCTTCACGTCATCGATAGAGCCGAGTTTGGCGAAATTCAAAGATTTAGCCGTTCTGTTTACGTCGTCATTGTTTCTGAAAGTTTGTGTTTCTATTAGAAATTCAAAATGATGTATTATTTCTATTGGACAATTCATCGTTTGTAATTTCGTTTTTATATTCGTTAATTTCCCCACACTTAACTGGACTTTCGCGGTCAGAAGTTCGTGCGTCGCCGTGTAAATCACTTTCAGCATCACTTTGTAAACCGACGACAGGTATTCATAGACGGCACTCGCATCATACCGGTTCGGAATAGACTCGTACAAAACGCCTATGGTTACTGCTTTATTATACCTCCCTGAACTTTTCACGTATACAACAGCTTTTTGTGAAAGATTTCGGCATAAATTTCCCAAGTCCGTGGCATCGTTCACAGTCAAAGTCACCAGACATTCACTTAACATAAATGTGTCCATGTGGATCGGTGGGTGGTATTCGGATTTCGTGGTGTCCAACGTGACGACTGTCGTGAGAAATCGATTAAAATCGAGAGATTTTTCTCCAGTTTCTACGACGTTTTCGGTAGTGGAATAACAATATTCGTCGGTGAATCCCTGGACGAGATTTGTTATTTGTGAAAAGATTCTTTGCATTATTTGCGGTGATGGCGAATTTTTGCTTTCCATGTACAAATACGCCGTTAAAAGCGTTTTCAGAAAATACGGTTCGTGTGATTTCAAATTCAGGTAATTGTCGCTTATCGCCAGCAATGTTGTCATGACGAGCGATATTTGCTCCTTGAGCTGTTTTACATTCGAAAAACTTTCTTCCTTACACCCGTCTTCGGCCTGTTTGGTCGCGCAATTGTTGAACGATTCTGAAATTTCTTTGGTCGCAGTCCAAATGTAATCTGCACATTCACATTTCACAAATGTGTACATCGTTTTCGAATTCGTATAATTGTTTTCGGCTTTTTTGTTACTAACAGACGGCAGCCATTCTTCCAATTCTATTTTTTCCCCATCCACAAACACCGATTTCGAACGTGTTATTAAAAATTTTAACTTACTATAACTGACAAAAGATTTTGTAACATCGTCCGAGCCTTCAATGGATTTGCCTCCATGGATGTCTACGTTAATCCGATCATTATTGTTGCCTCCATCAACGGATTGTATTGTTATCGTCAAAAGGCACCATACACAAACAACAACACACGTACGGATCATCTTTCCGAAATATTGCACTTTGAATTTTTTTTTTGCTATACTTAAGGTGGTCAATATTTTGAATTCTGAACTAATTCGTCTTTGAATGATTGTATATATTTTTCTTTTATGACCCGATTCAATGATGGATTTCTGTGAATAAATTATCTGTTTCAATAATGGCATAAATAAATAATGAAAAATTACAAATTATATATATTCATCAGATCCATTATATTTATAGATCTTGTTTGGAGGGAAGAAGCATCTGGTTTACCAAAGATGTTGTAAATTAAATAATCTTATAGTAATATAATCGTAACTGCTGAACTAATAAAACTAGAAGCTTGACATTTTCATTCATTAATAATATAATTTAGAAAAGAATCTATGACATTAGATTCTAAGCTAAGCGTTTTACCTCATTATGATTATACAAAAAATTTTATTTCTTCCACCCCTTCTGTAAACATTGTTGTCACATAGGAGTACTTCTCCAAAAACCAGCAACATTCTCAATTAGAATTCTGCTCAAATCGGTGTTTTGGAGTGGTCCTTTTTCGAAATTTACATTTTTTTAAAGGTTTCACACAGCATTAAATCTTCATTTTCGTCATTTTATTTCACTTTCATTGATTTTTCGATAGGTTCTTAACCGTTTCTGGTCAATGGACCCTTTTAAGTAAAAAATTAAACTACGAACACCCTTTCCCCTTTCCAAAAAAAAAGATTAAATAATACATTTTGAATTATTTTTTAATATTTATACCATATCTTATCTATGCCAGACAACATATATGAAAGATTTTTGGGCAAAAAAATTTTGATAATTTGAAAAAAAAAATTTTGACATTTTTTTTCTCATTAAATATTTTTTCCTTTATTTATAAGATAAAAAAAAAAAAAAAAATAGAGAGGTTATTTCTTTTTAACTCATTTTCAAAATAATACAGCTGGGGACTTGAAAATTTCACTAACTATTAAAAATTGTCACGAAAATATTTCATAAAAATTTCAAAAAGATTTGATAAATTTTGAGTTATGTACAGCAATTTGAAAATTTCGGATATTTCTCATTTTTTTTTTTAGTTTTTATGTATCAATTTAATTAAGATGTTTGTAATATTAAGACTGTAAAATTTAATATGATCTTTTTCATATAAATATATATATACACAAATTTATGTCTAATTGTCCTGAAAAATCTCAAAAATCCTAAGTCCAACTTTTTTCTCTACAACTGATTGAAGTTAGAAATTTCGACGAAATTTGATAGTTTTACCAAAAATTACACACTTTAATGTACATAAAAGAATATTGGTTCGACCGATTTTTTTTTTAACTTTAGTACCTAAATAGAGAATTTCATTGCACACATTTTGGTGCAATGAAATGTTTTACGGACAAAGAATTAAACATTTTACAAGGCTTTGATTGTTAACTAATCAATGCAATTATTGCCGTTCGGTGTTAAATAAAAAAACTATCACGTTTGGTTGTATTTGACTATTGAGTAAAGTTAACTTCTATCTGAATGTATAGCTTCTGAGTAAAACTACTCTGGAAATCCTTGTTTGTTAATAAAACATTTAAAAACAAAATCAAATTATTTTTACACAAATTTAATGAAATAATTTTAAGTACATTTTATCAACCAAATCGTTTAATTATATTTACGATTAATTTGAGAAATTTTGGTTGGCAAAAAAATGGTCGAAAATGTACAGCAATTCTATCATTTTATTTTAGACTCTCCGAGTTAATATCAAAGATACAAGTGTTTTTACAACAATATCCATCTACTCGTGCATACGTTTTCCGTAATAATAACAATAAAGTGTAACAACAATATTGTTAGATGAAACATATGGGTTTATATACATTAAGTATGCTATAATTGTTTTTTTTTTCTTTCAGAATATTTTGTTTTATAATACATTTTTTCGCTTCGGTCAAAATCTAAAAGTAAAATAAAGGCAAGAAAGCCGCACACTCTTCGCTCCTCGGGTCAGATACTCTACGTTGGGATTGTGAAATTTTAAAGAAACGATAAATCATTTCTTCAATTAGAGTCCAGTGGTACCCAAACTTTTCAAACTCACTGTACATCAGTATTAATACTGTAATACGTCACTGCACACTTTCGAAAAACATCTACTTATATATATATATATTATTTTTTTGTGTAAAATTTTATAAATTACCTATACAAAGTTTCTTTAGATTTCCTAAACAATATAAGGAACACATGCTTAAAAATACCCAAAAATGTCATAATTTGTAATTACAAATATTACACAAAACTGATTTTAGTAATTTTTGTGATATATGTATCTAAAATAATAATTCTAAAACTTCTCATTTTAACTATTTAAGTAATATTCTAATAACAAATTCGATGAAATAATTTAACAAATACCTATCTAATCTAAGAAATATTAATAAAAGTATTTTTGTGATAGGTATAAAATGTTTGATAATATATTGGAAATTTAATTGTTTTTAACATAAAATATTGGTGATTTTTAGTCATACGACCAAATATAAAATACAAGCTAACAAAATGGTGCAACCCTGGGAGGAATATTGCTCCCATGACATTTCATCTGGTTACTAAAACAATTACTATGTTCCCCTCAAATTTCATAGACAATATGAATCAAACGGCTTTTGAATGAACAGGGAGCTATCAATAAAATATTAAGATTTTATGATTACTTTTCTTTCCAAGTTCTTGATGTATTGTGTAATACAAAATTATTCAATTATTTTCAATTTAATTTATTCAAATTTTCGCGGCACACCTACAACAGTTTATCACGACATACTAGTGTGCTGCGGCACACGCTTTGGGAACCACTGAATTAGACGATTCCGAACGAAAGAAGTTAATAATATATAAAAAAAAAAAAAAAAAAAAACAATAACATTTAGTATGTCAATATAATAAATAGTAAATAATAGTAAATCATTTCTTCAATAATTTGATTTTCAACGAATAGAGTTAATAATAAAAAGAATAACGAAAATCATTATTTCCAACACACCCACCAAGAGTATCTGACATGAAACACGAAGAATATCCGTGGTGCGAATTTTTTTTTTTCATATATTCAAAATTTTCTCGCGTCAAAATGTTAATTTCCATTATACGGCACCTTGTTTTGTAGTGGACATGCTGTAGACGTATATATTGGACTTACCATATTTTATTACTGTTATCGTTTGGAAAAAACTATTCAACGAGATTTTTTCAAAATTCTATATTTCTCCCAAGTGTGATTAAATTTGAAAAAAAAATTTAAAATCTGCTAATTTTGTTATAATAGTGTGTACCGAACAAAAAGGGTCACTAAATATTTCCCAAACAGATTGTTATATTTAAAAAAAATCATTATTAATAAATGCATGCAAAAGATAAAAATGTTTTGTTACAAATAAATTATTCATAAATTACAATTTTTTTTTTCTTTATAATACTCGAGTATAACATTAGTATTATAATATTATAATAATGACAAAAATTTTTAAATATCGAGTAAAATAATAATATTGTTTTATCACTTATAGTATAACGACGAGAAACAGCAGTATGTTTGGCACACATTATTTATTCCCATAATAAATTCATATTATGTTTCATCAGTTGAAAAAAAAAAAAGAGACATAAGATAAATAATAATAAACTAAATTCTCAGTTCACAATATTATTATTATTATTATTATTATTCATATCTAACTTGAATATTCACTTTTACGAATATGTAATAATAAAACGTCTTTGAAAGCTCAATAGAAAAATAATTATGTGCTGTTGTTCCGTGCAGTTTACTTTATGAACCTATTTAATAAAAATATTTTATACTTACATTTCAATCACTGAGAAGTCGAATCAAACAATTTTCATTATGACTAATTTTGAAATCTATAATTATTAGTAATAGACATTAGGCAACTTGATCGCACAAAATATGATAAAGTAATTTAAAACTTTTTTTACGTGGATAGAAAATTTAAACATCGGTTATTAGTATCAGCTATTAGTGTTATTATTTTTATTATTAAAAAAAAATTGTACATTATATTTTTATCCGACAAACATTACAACCATATTGTTATCATTTCTCGTTTCTATTCTGTATTCAGGTAAATACGCGTGTGCACAAGTGATACGACGACAATGGTAAAATGGGTGTACAAATCTAGGTACTGAGGTACTGTAATATTATGATGAAAAAAAAAAAAAGAAATTCATTACGAGTCGTTAAAGTGCTAAAACCGATAAGTTATGACAGCATAATATTGCATAGTACTATATTATAGTAATGGGAAAATATTTCATAGAAATTTCAAAAAGATTTGATCAGTTTTGGGTTAAGTACAGCATTTTGAAAGCTTTTAAAATATTTCTCATTTTTTGTTTGTTTTTAGGTGATCAATTTTTGATTTTCGTAATTAAAAGACTTGAAAATTGAATAATATGACCTTACTCATTTATTTCTACGTGTCTAGTTGACCTGAAAAAATCTCGAAAATCCCAAGTCAATTTTTTTTCTCTGTAACCGTTTGAAGTTAGAATTTTGACGAAATGTAAATTAATTGTAATTTAATTAATACTACTATTGTACTTGTATCTTTATTCTAACAACGTTATTATTATATATTATTATTGTCACTGTACTTGAGCCCCCACCTGGGCGTTTACACCAAATAAATAAATGATTTTTTTTTTTTTAATTATTATTTTTACCTGTAATAATGGAGTCTCATTGAGCGATCAATATATTTATTTAATATTTTCAAATAAAACATATAGTTTTGTTAAAATATTGTAAAATTACTGTTTTCACTTCTTTGATCCATTCAGAATACAGAACTTGGGAAAAAACTTTTTTTGTTGAAATGGTGGTGGTCTTTGTGTCATAAAAGACAACGTGTTTGTTAAGAATTTTCAATTGTTTAATTAAACGTAAATTAAAATTTTTTAACAAATTTTTCTAAGAATTTTTTTTAAACGTTTATCAATATTTTATTAATGTTTTTGTTAAAGCTATTGTTCTTGATTTTCTTTCGGACACATGATTCCACGTAGGAATACATAGACAAAAGTTTTGACTAGTAACTTTTTGAATGTGAACATTTCTTTATATGTTACTTTAGAGTGATAATTTTTCAATATTCTTAACAGTTTTTAAAAAAAAATTTACAGAAAACATGTTGTATTATTAATGTGCAGTGTTGTACAAAGAGAAGCAATTTAAGAGAATAACAAATTATTCGTTAAAAATTCATCTAGGAAAAATAGAAGATATAATAATGCTTAAAATATTTATTTAGATAATAGATAAAAGATAAACATATATTTTACCACCTAGAAAAAAATCTGAGAATTTTAAAAAGCGTTCACAATGTTTCAAACTTTAATTTCGTAAAACGGTAAATCTAGTTTACATCATATTAAATTAAATATTAACAAAGAGTCAGATAACAATTTATTTGCTTTAAAAATATATTTATATTCTTGATTTCTAGACACAAATAAGTACCACCCATTGTTGTTATTTTATTTTTATTTCTTGCTTAGTAACAAACTTTATCTATTAAAATATTATACAATAATAATTCTATTTTTATTTTTATTTAATCAATCTAGGTATACGTATTGCATTACAAGCGCTATAAGTTATTCACTTTGACAATCGTAAATAATATAAAATATGTAGGTTAATGAAATGAGATGAAATAGAATTAATAAAACTTTAACTAATCTCAAAAATGTATCTCAGATAATAATTTTATTCAGTTTAGATTACATGAAAAATATTTAAAATAATTTTTATCCAGATAAGGAAAAAAGATAAACACATTTATGAAAATAAATTATCTTTATAATGTTAAATATATAGAATATTTAAAATGTATGGTATATAGTAATAAATTCAAATCGAATTGAATTTTTTAAATCGCAAAATGTAACAAATAAAACAAGCGCACTATCTAAATAATAATTTAATACGAATACAGTAAAGTTAGGTACTTAATTTGTAAGTGAAATTTATAGAGGCGTCTATTTTAGTTTTTATTTAAATAACATTAAGTTTTATTATTACATTTTGTGTTACAGTGAGCAATTTCAAATATTCTAATTAATAATTCGGAATGATGATTTGAAAGTTCGGTAATTCCTGATTGAATAGTATGTTATTATGGCTAATCATATTCAGAATAGTTCTTATGGGTTTGAATGCAGTTTGACATACGTCGGCCGTTTCATCGTCACTCAACTCGATGCTGTTATCAACATTCGATGCACTCACTTCGCTCATTTGTATGCGTCCGAGTAATTCAGACTTAGGACACACGATATTCACCCCGAAAAGGATAGGTTGGGCTCTGTAATAGATATTATTTAAAACCTTGTAAAAACCAAATATCGGGACGGAATTCGCCGTGTATAATAGTTTGTAATGCGACAGTTGAAATTCGTCCGCGTGATAATTGTTATTGTCTGCCGTAACGGTTTTGGAATCTTCAGAACCTTCTTCGGTTTGATTCGGGAGATCTCCTAATGATTTTGCTAGGAGGTATAGAAACGTCATTTTTACGTATATTCTTTGGTATTCGACGAGATCACGAACGTTCAACGTGTTCGCCGAAACGTCAGCTTGAATTTCCGAAATGGTCTTCATGTCGCCGTGCCAATTAAAGACGTTTTTCATTGTCGCGAATTCATTCAATTTCGGCTTTGCCGTCAACTGTGCAATATCGTAAAAATTTCGCGGAATCCTTTTAGTCACGTACAGGTCTAACCGCCTTTTCGGCAAAACTCTGCGTCTGGTTTTAATCGCAGGCCTATACTTGTATTGTATACGCCACAGATCCATTCGCAAATAAGGTCCTAAAGGAATTGCATGTTTTATCACTTCGAAATTTTGCTTCTCGTCGAAATCGATCGTCACTAGATTCTCGTCGACCCGGTCGTGTTTACCATCCTTGTTGTACACGTGTCGATATACGAAATCACGATCCTTGATCTCCTTGCACTTACGGATCTGATAGTTGTCGAGTAAATCCATGACCATGTTTCCCATTCGATTCAATTTCTCGTGTTTGTCCATCATCAGTTCAACCAATTCCTCCGGTCGTGATTCACGTACCTTTCGGGCGTCTACATCGGCGACGGATTTGTTCTTCAAATAGATAATCGCGGTCAAAATGATATTCAGAAGATTGTCGTCTTTGACCAAATAATCCGTAGCGAACGATTTCTCGAACTGCTCCAGTAGGTTGTCCGAAAATATCGTGTTACGTTCACAAACGCGGCTGAAGTGTTCTATGATCGTTTTAAGCGGATCATTTGCACGCATTTCCAAATGTCCGACAGTGACGAACAGTGATTTGTTATTGGCACTTTCGATTTTCAGCCAATTGACGTAAACGTTGGTCAGAACGTTGCATTTGGTCTTGTTGTTTTCGTCCGACAGACTGGCCACTCCTTTGGGGAACCGAGTCAGCGACAGGTCGTACACGCGGTTCGAACTGGTTTCCGATTCTTTGTGAAGCAAATTGAAGATCAGCCAAAATTGTCGGAAATAACCGCTCAAAAAAATATCCATGTATCCTGCGATATCCGTCGCACCGTTGATCTGTTTGGAAAACACGTGCACGTAATCGATTGAGTTCAGTTTGATGTCGATCAACGATTTTGCCGCCTCTATTACGTCCGCGGAATCGGCGCGTCCACGTTCGTTCACGCGAGTTTGTATTTCTATCAAAAACTCAAAATGATTGATCATTTCTATTGGACAATTCATCGTTTGCAATTTCGTTTTGAACTCGGTCAATCGTTCGACACTCACCACCCGAACGTCGTCGTCGTTCGACGTGGACGACAAGAGATTTCGCGTCACCGTGTAAATGGATTTCAGCATGACTTTGTAAACCATCAACAGGTACTCGTAGACGGCTCCCACTTTATACGTGTTCGGAATGTAAGCGTGCAATATTCCCATCGTCAATGCCGGATGCTCCGTTATGTTTGTTCCCACGAAAACCAATCCCAACATTTGTTCGCATAGATTTTTTAAACCCGGCACGTCGTTCGCGGTGGGCTCCACCAGACAGTCGCGCAGCATGAATTGTTTCATGTCGACCGGTGTGTATTGTGATTTCGCGTTGACCGGGACGACGATCCCGAGGAATTGATCGAAATCGAGAAATTGCGCTTGGTCCCGATTTTCGACTACCCTGTCAGTCGTGGAATAACAATATTCGCTAGCGAACACGCGAAACAGATTGGTTATTTGCAATATGATTCTTTGCGTTTTTTGTAGTTCCGCAGATGCAGGCGACAAATTTACACTTTGGTCTCTTTCGAATTTGCTCTCCATGTACAGATACGCTACCAAAAGCGTTTTGAGAAAATACGGTTCGTGTAATTTCACACTCGGGTATTTGTCGCTTATCACGAACAGCGCGGTCATGGCGCGCGATATTTGCTCCTTGAGTTTTTTCAAAAGCCCTAAATACGCGTTATTATTGCACTTTTTCCGGCTCCGAATCGCCGCACAATTATTATTGAGAAATTTCGTAATCTCTTTGGCGGCGGTCATAAAGTGATCGGCACATTCACATTTCATAAACGTGTACATCGTTTTCGTATTCCTATTGTCGTTCTCGTCTTCTCTGTTTGTAACGGTCTCTAGCCATTTTTTCAATTTTATTTTTTTTCCATCCACAAACACCGTCGTCGAACGTGTTATCAAATAATTCAGCCGACTGTAAAAGTACTCAGACGGTTCCGCGTCATCGACGGAGTCATTACTGGACGAGTAGCTTTCATTGATGTCATTATTTCTGTTCCCGTCATCGGTGTAAACCGTTTGTATTGTCACCGTCAAAAGGCACCAAATAACGATAATAACATACGAACGGGTGGACATCGTGTACGGAATATTGCACTGCACAATATCACGACGACAAAAACTGTGATTTTGTTTTGGGTTTTTTCTCTTTGATTTAGTAGAGCTTGAACGATATATATATATATATATATTTTTTTTTTTCCTTTATGCCCCGATTCAACAGTAGGTTTCTGTAAATAGAAAAAATGATAAATAAAATAATGGCGTAAATAAATAATAAAACATTACAAATTATAATTTTTTTTTCTGTTCCATTATATTTATAGATCTTCTTTGGTGGGAAGAAGCTTTTGGTTTTACCAATGATGTCGTAAATCAAATAATCTTATGGTGATATAATCGTAACTGCTAAACTAATAAAACTAGAAGCTTGAAATTTTCATTCATTAATATTATTATTGTTTAGAAAGGAATTTAAATCTTTAAATTATGTTCAGATAAATAGAACATTTTGAAAATATTTTGAATTTATAACATTAGATTCTAAGCTAAGCGTTTTACCTCATTATGATTATACAAACATTTTTATTTCTTCCACCCCTTCTGTAAACATTGTTGTCACATAGGAGTACTTCTCCAAAAACCAGCAACATTATGAATTAGAATTCTACTCAAATCGATGTTTTGGAGGGGTCGTTTTTTGAAATTTACATTTTTTCAAAGGGTTCACACAGAATTAAATCTTCATTTTCGTCATTTTATTTCACTTTCATTGATTTTTTGATAGGTTCTTAACCTTTTCTGGTCCATGGACCTTTTCAAGTAAAAAATTAAATTACGAACACCCTTTCCCCTTTCCAAAAAAAGATTAAATAATACATTTTGAATTACTTTTTAATATTTATACCAAAACTTATCTATGTCAAACATATATACAATACACAGTATTTAAAATAATTTATTTTATGTTTGAAAAGAAAAATAGTTATCATTTTCCCCAAGTCTATTTTTGTTGTTTAAGTTTGTTTTTGTACTCTTTTCAAACTTGGTTAATAAAATAGAAGTTGAATAAATACAAAAATGGATAAATTATTAGCTTCAACAATAGCATACTTAAGTAAAAAATCTACAAATTTAATAATTTTTCGGATCTATAATACTTATTGATTGTCATTGGAGCTTTTTTTTAACACTGATGTAATAAATTTAATGGTTTTATAGTAATATTGTCGTAAATGCTAAATGCACTAAAAGTATATGAAAGAAAAGGTTAGGTTAGGTTAGGTTAGTGTGTGTGTGTGTGTGTGTGTGTGTTGAAAATGACGACTGTTATTGTTTTTTATTTAATTATTAACTTCTTTCGTTCAGAATCGTATAATATTGAAGAACTGATTTATCCGTTTCTTTAAAATTATAAACACTTTGCAAGAATATATCTGACCCGAAGCGCGAAGAATATCAGTGATGTGAAGTATGTCGGTCATTCTTGTTTTTACATTACTTTATTTTACTTTTTAAAACATTTAGTGATTATGATTTTAGATTCTGAGTGAAGCGAAGAAGCTCTTACCACACTCGCAACAATCTAAAACTACTGTAACATATCTATTATTCCAATGTAATTCAGAAATTTATCCTGTTATTTCAAAATTGCTTCAAATTCTTATCACTTTACCAGTTGTACAACAGCCTCAGGAGAACGTTTGTTTTCTACGTTAAAACTTATTTCCGAAATACTACCGGACCAATCAGACTTAACGATTTATCAATGTTAAAATATATTCATAGGTACATAACAATAACGCTTGATGAAATTATCAATGAGATTAGAAAAAAACATCAAACAAAAGATTGACATTACAATTAATTATAAAATAATTCTATAATGTATACGTTATTATAATGATTAATTAGTTAACTATTTTTATTTAATACCTATTCGTTGAATTATTAATAATATGAATAAAGAAGTATATAATATATAGACTAATATGTTAGGTATTTATTATCTATAAAAAAAAAAATAACTTTTTATAGTAAATTATGAGTAGCACAACCCTCCCCTCCCCCCGAAAAAATCCTCTGTGCGCTACTGTACACACAACAAGTATAAAAACTGTGTTTAGCGCATTACTATGATAAATTCATAGTATTTTTTCCATAAGATTGGAAACAAAGACAAAAGATAAAATATGATAGTTAACTAAATTCAATGACCGCAGTATTTATTTATCATTAATTTAAAACGTTTATCTTTACAGTTATTTTGTACACCTACCTAGCAATTATTTATGATTAGAGAATTTTGAAAGTTTAAAAAAAAAAAAAAAACCTTCGAAGCAGTTTACTTTATACACCTATTTCATTGTTATACTTACATTTTAATAACAATGACTGAGTATTGGGTAAATCGAATGGACAATTTTTATGACCTACATTGAAATCGACAGGTATCATGAACTGACATCAGAAAACTTGTTCGTACGAAAAAAAAAAAAAAAACACAATTTAAAACAATTTTGTGTTATGGATGGAATTTAAGCGACAATATCAGAAATTATTATTATTATTATTATTATGGACATCTAATTTTCATTTATTTACGACAAACAATACAAACTATATTGTTAATATTTTATTAGTTCTTATTCTGTATTAATGACGAAATGCATATGCGCAGCTGGTGATCGGACGACAATAGTGAAATGGACACGTATACGACTTTAGATAGGTATTATTGTATAGAAAAAAAGCGGGACATACTTCGCACGATGGGTGTTCTTCGCACGACGGGCGGGATTCTTTGACGGGTGTATTGAATTTTAAAGAAACGATAAATCATTTCTTCAATAAAA
>JAIPRM010007378.1:0-17269 GCA_025469315.1 Stegophylla sp. TES_Ste_2020 | reverse complement strand
ATAATCATTTCTTCAATAAAACGATTCTGAACGAGGGAAGTTAATAATATAAAAAAAAAATGTTAGAAAAATGTCCAAAATTTTTTTTCACATTTTCAAAATTTTCTTACGCCAAAATCTTTTTTATAGAATTTTCTATCTATGTTTAAATTTTCATAAAATTCCGATCAAAAAATGATGGTTTTCGAGTCGTTTTTGTCAAATTTTGGGTAGTTTTTTCCAAAAAAAAACATTGAAGAATTCAAAAAATGACCTCTCTAAAGTACAATCTAGAGTCGAATCGGGATCAATAACTTCAAAAAATTATTGATCGAAACTTTTGGACAAGTATTTCTATACGAAAAAATGTACCCAGAAAAAAAAAATAAAATAAACATCATTGTAAAAACACTAGCTTCTTCACTTCGTTCAGAATCTAAAAAAATAAAAACAATGATTGTAGAAATACTATCTAATACTGAGCTGTAACTAACCGAGGAATCACTTAAGACATTTGCATATTTTTAGTAAAATATAACTTAAAAGAGGGTTATTTCAAATTTCAAATTCGATTGTCTGAATCGTTCACTAAATCGTCGATACAACAATGTTCTTTAGAATTACTTTTTCAGTTCATTTTTTGAATCCAAAACCTAACTAGTTTAGTATCGAAAATAATTTTGAACCCAACTCGTACACTCCGGTGTGTATTTAGCGAATTTCGTATCGACGAGTTCCCGTTTTCTACGACACTAAATTTATTTTTCTGCGCCTCACCGTCTGAGTAAATAAAATATAATATACGAAATACCTAAGTGTCGATAAAATAATATAAACGCGAGTTTCGTGCACGCGTCAACGATTACCGCGGTTGTAGGCGTCGTCGTCTAATTATTGACGTTCAACATCGTTCGACGTTGCTTGTTGCCGTGCATTTTACACACATTACGTCGTCGACATGTCGATCAGGACGATAATATTATTCGCGCCGTTTTTATTTTTGTATATTTTCCCTGAACGCAAAATTCGTATGGTTTTCGATTAATAAAATCGCGTTAGAACTCCCTGTAGAGTTTCATTTGACATTAAGGCAACCGGATATTTAAAAAAAACTTTCCATATCGAAATTTGAATTTTAGAAATAGTACTTATAATATTATAATATTTTTTTTAGACACCAATTAAACATTTTTCTTTTTTTTCGTTACAATTTTATACTTCGTTTATAAATAAATAGTTTAAAAATTCTTTTAACGTTATTTGTTTATTTATTTATTTTTTTTTTTTTTTATAATTTCCCTGATTATAAATGAATAATTTTTTGTGGACGTACCTAACTGACATTTGAACAGTTATTTTTACGAATAGATACCAAATAAACTCAATGATTAGATTTTATCGCTATTATTGTTTGTTATTAAATTTAAAATTTCAATATCATGACGTATAGTGTAAAAACAACGGTGCGATGAACGCGTTTGTTATTCAATTGGCTCGAAATCTTCAAGGACGTGTAATTTATAATATTATTTTAAAAATCCGAAATATTTTACAATGACTTCGACATAATTGGTTTTAAATGACTTCAGTAGAAGCCTTTGGCTGTTTTCTACTTCAGAGTAGTTTTATTCATATACAAGAGATAGCCGGTATCCAAACAGACAATGCATTCTATTTTTTTCAAAATGTTAAAATTATGTTTTTAGATTCTGAACGAAGTGAAGAAGCTAGTATTTTTACAATGATGTTTATTTTTTTTTTCTGCGTACAACTTTTTGTATGGAAATACTTGTCCAAAAGTTTCGTTCAATAACTTTTTGAAACCGGATTTGCCTCTAGATTGTACTTTAAAGAGGTCATTTTTTGAATTTCTCAATTCTTCAATTTTTTTTTTTTTTTTTGGAAAAAACTACCCAAAATTTGACAAAAACGACACGGAAACCATAATTTTTTTAATCCGAACTATATGAAAATTTAAACATTGGTAGATTATAACATAAGAAAGATTTTGGCGCAAGAAAATTTTGAAAATATGAAAAAACAATTTTAATACCATAATATGAGATAACTGAATTTACCAATGCGAAATATATAGATCTTAATATTTTAATATCCAATATTTGCTTAAGTATCTTAAATACACCACAAAACATTTTCTTATTATGGCATTTGTTATTTCAATATTAAATTATGACCAAAATATTCGATACAAAAGTAGAGGTAGACCGAGGAAGGCGTATTTCTTCTATTATGTAGAAGAAATGATTAGCTGATTGCAATCGATATAATAATATAGACATAAAAAAACAAAATATTTTTAACAGAGAAGAATGGCGAACCAGATTTGCGACGACAAGGCAAGGCCTTAAAGTGGAGAAGAAGAAAATAAGTTTCGATATTTTTACCTGCTTGATTTTTCAACGTTTTTCGTTTTCTTAAAACGCAACTAGATACGACTTTAAACCTATATACATTTACTAAACTATATATATATATATATATATATATATATATATACTCTAAGTAATTAATCGATTTTTAAGTGAACGAGACGACGTCTTCCAAAAACAATTAACAACCTCGTCGTAAAATTGGTGGTGGTTTAGTTTATCACGCTTAAAAACTGACGGTCGTCTCGTTTGTCACAGTCATCGACTCGAAGTCTTCGCATCCATTCACAGGACACTGTAAACAAAACGATTTGCAAAATGATCGCCAACAGGAGATATTATTATGACGTTGGTGACTATATTCTATATCTTTTTTGCATATTTTGATAGATTAGTTTTTGGATGCTAACAATTTTATTTTTTTCCATGTTCCCCCAAAAGATGATAATCCTGTCGGTCTTGTTGGTTAACGTCTGCTCCGCTGCACCACCGACCACCGGCGGCGGCGCTGGAGTTATGGCCGAAAACGGTCGACCGTACCTGATAAAACACCAACACGTCACCGACAAAAACGGTCAGTTCGTCCTGGCGTGAGTATTTTGGAGATTTCAGCTTTGGTCGTTAAAAAATAATATAAAACTAGTGAAAAAGGTTTTCGAGAAATTTCGGTCGTGGATTTATATATTTTTAACGGTACCCCCACACATATGCTATCTAGGGACGCCATTTAGGAGGTAGCAGGGTGTTCATTCGCAACCCCTTTGGCTTTTAACAACTCAGTGACATTAGAGCAAAAATACGAATCTAATATCCTTTTTATTTATACATCAAAAACTGTTGGATTTGTTTTCTTATTTAAATAAACCCTGTTAAAAAAATTCTTTTTTTATGTAGAAATAATTTTATAAAAGTTCTAAGGTACTAGTCGAGTACCTTAAAATGTCAGAAATAACAAAATGGTAATTCAGTAATTTTTTAATTTCTTAATATTTTTCTGTAGTTTGGGAAAACCTATTCAAAATTTGAGTAAAGCAATTATTATGAAAAAAATATAAAACTTAAACTTGAAATATTGGTAGAGAAATAGCATGGCCAACATTTTGGTGCAAGAAAATTGTTTTATTGATAATTTTTACTACGCTTTTTAACATCTCTCTTATCTTCTTCGTATATTATTTTTTTCCTGTTAACAATTTTTTAGGTAGAAATATTTGTACGCATACATCCTTTAACATTTTTTAATAAAAATATCTTAAATGATAAATTAGAATCGTCTTGCTGAATATTATTTATCCCCAGGGATGGGCAAAATACTTTTAAAATTGTATTTAAATACTAAATACTTTAATTTACATCGAATAAATACAAGATACAAAATACATTTGATTTCTATAAGTAAATATAAAATACAAAATACATGAATTATCTCCGAGAAAATACAAAATACAAAATACATTAGAAAAAAAATTAATTTTAGGTAGCGTACAACTATACAGTACAGTACCATAAACGAAAATCCTTGCTGTATACACACTGTGTCATCAAACAATATAAATTCAAAACATTCACTACTACAATAATTATTAACAATAGTAAAGATAAGTACAATATAATTTTCTTTTAAGATTAACACAGTCACTAGTATGAACACAAAATTATTTTTTCTCGGTGAATTGTTAATCAGCTGGTGTAAAAAGTATTTAGTATTTACTTGAATTATTTTATTTTCCAAAATACTGAATATTAAATACATTAAATAAAAATAATATTTAAATATAAGATACAAAATACTTTAGAAAAATACTCAGTTAATACTAAATACAAGATATAATTGTATTTGAAATACATGTATTTTAAATATTGCCCACCCCTGTTTATCCTTTCTTCAGAATGTAATACATCCACCAAAACATTTGCCGCTCAACCGGATTTTTCCAATATTAATATGAAAATAAAAAGTTACTTTTAATCGAGTACCATTTTGATGAATATCCTGATGAATACCATCAGGTTACTATTAATCAACAAGTATTTCCATACGATAAAGTATTTACTGGAAAAATATAATAAAAAAATAAATAAACATCTTTGGTAAAATCTTTTAGCTTCTTCGCTCCACTTAGTAGAAACCAGAACTGAAACGAACTTGTGTTGTCTGTGATCGCAGGTACACGGTCAGTGACGGGACGACTCAGATGAGACAAGGATCGCTGGTGCCGAACCACGAGGGCACCGGATACGTGTTGAATCAAAAGGGAACGTACTCGTTCGTCACTCCCGAGGGATTCGTCGTGAAAATGGTGTACACAGCCGACAAGGACGGTTTCAGAGTGGAATCTTTTTGACCGGACGGTACGTCCGTGTAGTCGCCTCCCTGTGCCGCGGCCGCCGACCACTTACTATATTATAATATAAATATTATTATTATTGTACTCATTCGCGTGACATAATATTGTTTAATCTAATATATATATATATACGGTCGCGTCCACAGTCTATATTCTACACTCATTCAAATGCATAAAAAATAATTATTATTTATTAGTTAAATTGTTACCATCAGGAGGTACCCGAACTTTGAACGGTGTACCCTAGGGCATAATCACGGGCCGGGGTTAGGTTTTTTTTTTTAGTTAAAATCTATTTGATTGCTGTGAAAACGTATTTGATTACGTATTACCAGGGCTCGAGACTTCTAGCACTAAAAAACCATGAAATATGTGCTATAATATGCCTTAAAAAATGGTAAAATATGCACTATAATGTTATGCTCAATATTCAATATGCCAAAAAAAAAAAAAAAAAAAAATTGATAAATGTGTTTTGATTAATTCAGATTCTAAAAATATTTATTTATATAATCTATTTTTTAAAAATATTTCGATTCACCAAGACTTACTAAATACTAAATTCGTAAAAGCTGCGTGTTCTTTAAAGAAACAATTAAGATACAAGATAAAATAAACATGATATCTCCCATATAACTAAAATATTTTTATCTATAGGTAAATAATAAATTATAAATCTCTTGGCGAGTGGTGGCGTACAAAATTTGGTACAGCCGCGTTTATATCATAAGCGCAATTAGAGGGGGTTTGAGGGGGTCAAGCCCACTCAGAACTGTTCATAGCCCCTCCCCAAAATGTTCGACGATTACATAAGGTTAATGTATTTTTAGGGGAATAAATCAATCAAATAAACATTTTAGCCCCCCTCAAAAAAAATAAATAAAAATATTTTCCAAGTGGCGCTAATGGTTTATATTATAAAAGCAAAAGTACAAAATAGTTTTTAGGTCAAATTGGTGTCCACACTGTACAGTTTTAATGTGAACGCAGTTTTTGTAAAATAGGAATTTAAAGCAACACTTGCCGTTCATTAAGTACAAACCGCAAAACAAATTCATTTTTTTCAGATTAACTAATTATATGTAAAAAAAAATACCATGATACTTATAAAAATAGCAGAAAAAACGCAAAAACCCTAAAATTTGCAAAAATATGCACTAAAAACTTTTAAAGCTGCATTTATTTTAGTATGAAATGGATTTGTAGCTGACTCTGCTATTTTTTAGAGTTTTATAAACAAATGTGCAAATGCTATAAAATCCCAACCCTGCATATTACATAATATTATGACATGTATCACTGCATCCGCCTCTGCGCGTTTATGGCAAATAAAATTTCTATTATATATTTAATCGATCGTTTCGAACGCGATGTATTCGAAAATTTCCGAATTTTATTCGAATCTCTTATCGTTTGCTAGCCGTCTATTTGAAAACGATGTTCAACGGTTTGCGCAATTATTATTACGCTCTTCATTATTCAACTACTAATTACTGACGTAAAAAGCTACCGATATGCGCGATTTGCGATATCGATTTCATGTAAATTCGATAACATATTTTATTTAAACACGTTAATCGGTCAGAAACTATAATATGGTTATTAATTACTATTATGCTATGTACGGTACGACCAGTGTGACAAACACTCATTCCCAGTGGCGCAACCAAGGGGGGAGGGGGGTGTTATGGGTGTCTTGACACCCCCCTTAAACTATATTTATGGAAATTTTATTCAATTGAACAAAAAAATATCCTTTTAACTATACAATATTATAACCTCTACTAATTAAGAATTAAATTAATTATTAAAATTATTAAGATATAAACTTGAAACATGCTTTAAACATTCATATTGTTAAACATGCGGCGCTAAATTGTATTTAATATCTATAAATAACGTTACAAAAATGTTAACAACTCGTAGAAAAGGCAGTTAGATTTCGCTACATGAACGTTCTAATTAATGAATTCTCTTAAAAAGTATCAATTGATTATAATTTTATATTTGAATAATTAGGTATAGTAGAAATTTATTGGTGAACAACCCCCTTGAAAAAATCCTTGTTGCGCCACTGGTCATTCCACACGTGCGGTTTTAACGCAAAAAGAAACCGATAATAGCTTTTTTTTTAAAAAATTTTGACGAAATTCGCGCTGGCAAGATACGTATAAAGCAGTGGTTCCCAAACTTTTCTATTCTACGTCCCCTTATGTAGATTTTCGAAAATCTCACGCCCCCCCCTCTTCTTCTATAGATAAAAAAAAATTATATCACCTTATTTTGTATACTTTACAAAATATAAACTATACGATTGATTCGGAATGGCAACTTTTTTTTATTGATGACGATAATTATAATAAAATAGAAAATAGCAGTTAATAATATCATGGAATAATCAATGAAAGTGAATAATTATTGAAATAAATAAATTAAAAACAATAATAATAATAATAAGTTTTCATTTGCGGCTAAAGTTTAGCCGCTAAACACTAATAATTGTAATCTTTATCCGTTATCAATACCCAATAACGGTAATTATTAATTTTAATTTTTTTCTCCACATTAATTAAAAATTTTACACTTTGTGACGACTGCTTACGCCTCCCCAGCAACATGTGCACCCCTTTCCAAAGGGGACGGACGCGCCCCCCCAGGTTGGGAAATACCGGTATAAAGTGATCGCGTGTTTTCGGTATTTCGGGGTTTTAGACATAAGTATTCACTTGGAATAATTTTAACCGATGCGAACGATTATCAATTATTACAAACGTATTGTGTTGTCCGCACAAAAAATTATAAAAACGTGTACGTCAAGCCGAGTGTATACAACTGGTGCCGCCATAATATAAATAGAGATATCTGAAAAGGTTACGGAGGAATCGAAAGAATGTTATCGAGCGCACAAAAGAGATTGCACTCGAAATGAAAAAAAAAAAAAAAAAGCATACATGTAATAATAACGTAAAAAGATTAAAGCAGGTGTAATTGAGAGCTATAATTAGAACGAATTTACATCGCAGTCGATTAGCGTAGCACAGAGGTTATCGTGATTTAACTTTTTTTATCACGGTGCAACGACAAAACAATCCAATTACCGTATATTCCGTACTTCCGTCGATCATTACGGATACAGAAAAAAAAAAATTATCATGTGCCTTGATTTATCATTCAAGAAATACATTTTCTACAATCATTTTAGATTCTAAACGAAACGAAGAAGCTATATAAGTGTTTTTACAATGATGTTTATTTTATTTTTTTTTTCGTATGAATCTACTGACCTAAAAGTCTCGGTCAACCATTTTTTGAAACCGGATTTGTCTTTGGTTGGTACTTTAGAATAGTCATTTTTTGAATTTCTCAATTCTTCATTTTTTTTTTTTTTTTGACAAATTTTGACAAAGACTCAGAAACTATCATATTTTGATCCAGACTTTATGGAAATTTAAATACATATAAACAATTATATGAGAAACATTTTGGTATAAAAATTTTGAAAATGTGAGAAAAAAATTATTGTAAACAAAAAAAATTATAATAATATAATGATGATATAATCTTAATATTTTGTTATTATTATTTAACAATTTCATTCCATTTCATTCCACAAATTATCATGACCTTGTAACTTTACGCGATACTATCTCAGTTAATATATTTTATCATCAATACAAGCTCTGAAACTGTTAACAATAATATTCCAGTAGAGAAAACGAAGAATCGCTCAGTCAGAAATATTATTGTGTCGTGCATTACGTACGTTAAATCGGAATCAATTTTTTTTTTCTTTTTTTTGTGTGCTTTCAATATGATATTCGCCGTTCTATTAACGTTTCTATCACTGTGGGAAACAATAATGGTATGTAGGAAATCAATTAGAAATTTTTTTTTTATATATTAAACATTTTTCTGCGCCAAAATATTTCTTACATTATCTTCTATCTAAGTCTATTTTATGAAGATTAAAAAAAGATAGTTTCCAAGTACTTTTCCCCAAATTTTGAGAAAATAATTGAGAATTTCGAAAAACGACCTGTTTAAAGTACGATCTAGAGAGCAAATCCGATTTCAAAAAGTTGCCGGCCGAAATTTTTGGAGAAGTATTTCCATACGATAATTGTTTACAGAAAGAATGAAACAAATAAATATCATTGTAGAAACACTTGCATTCTTTTGCTTAAGTTCAGAATCTAAAACACACACACACACAGCTTTGTAACATTATTATATTCTTCTTTCTATTCAGAATCTAAAAATGAATATTGATTAGTGTAAGGTACATAAAAATGAAGCTGAGCCCATTTACATTTTATGGTGTATTTAAATTTTTGTCCTTCCCGCCCTTAATTGAGCTTTTGTCTTTAGATACGTCATATTAGTGAATACTATTAAACACCAAAGTAAATCCTAATACAAGTGTGTAATGTGTAGAGTTACTTATTGAAATTTATGGGAAAAGCACGAAAAAGTGTTTTCAGAAAGAAGAAAAATAAGTTAATATCATTGTAAAATTATAAAAAAAATTTAGAGACAAATATTATATAAAAATATTAACCCAAGTACACGGATTTCGACGTTCGTTTACCCTTGTATTTTATTTGCACGGACTTAAACACCGTTTTGTTAAATACACGAGAATCCGTGTTTTTAAATACACATGTGAAATAGGGACCTATACTATAAAATGTTATGATTTTAGGCTCAATATGTAATAATCGCCGAAGATGTTCATCACTGTTCGTTGGATTCGAAAGTACTCGTGAACTACAATTACTCGAACGTAACAAACCGCGGACGCGGATACATTGAAGTTTTTGAAAATATCGAAGCCAGTTCTAATATTTTGGTTCGTATAATAATAATAATAATAGACAAGTAGACAACAATTATTTACTCTTGTTCGTCTTCAATATGACGTGTAATTAACTACTTGTTATAAAACAATTAACAATAATAGCTTTTGTAATGTGTACATTTCGTTTAATTAGGTTTCGGTTGATGTCCGGTACAAGCTTCCGACCGAATCTTTGTCGTGGATCAATCCAAAGATCAATATTCCGAAAACCAGTTTCTGTGTTTTTTTGAACACGGACATGATATTTTTGCCGTACATTAGGCACTACATAAATTTCGAAAAATATTGTCCGATAAAAAAGGTGTCCTCCACGTGCACCATAATAATATATAACAATAATTATACATAATTAATTCAGTGGCGGTTTTGGCGGACTCAAATGATAGTCGGCAAATACACAAGAGAGGGAGGAGCCTCGTGCAATAATAATTTTGGGTACCATATTTACCTGGAATTCAGAACGAAAATAAAATGTATCGCGTAGTTAATTTACACAGAGCTTTATTCGCGTTAAATATACTCCAACATTTTCGCATTATTATTCTCGACTGTTTTCAACAAGTTACTATTAACCGTTAGTGCCAACGAAGAAAAGAAAAAAAAATGTTTTTATATTTCTTACCATTGGAAATTTTTCAAAATTAGGCGTTTATCGACCTGTTTTACTCGAGAAGTGAGAGAAATGTTGGGAAAATTCGGATTTATATTTATTTTGAACAGCGATAATTTCAGTTAGTACATTTCAGTGGTATATTCTCACAAAGATGTGTGTGTTCGAGAATCGCTATTCCAAATGTAAATTGTATGATACAAATTTATTGCTTGTGATGCGCTTTTTCGAAAATATAGTTTTGAAAACACTATACAGTAATGTCTAAGCCCTAGTTATATAATTTTATGTCAAAAAAGGGGGGAACGATATTGTTGATAACTCTATTCGCTTTTTCGCTAACCGAAGCACAAAAAATATTTTATTTTTATTTTCTTACTACTTAGAAACCAAACATTTTTCCGCGAGGTCTAAAATGTCATTGTGGTATTAAAATTTCAAAGCAGAGTTATTGCGCCGCGTAAAACTTTAAAATATAAAACGTATAGATTTGGGACAATGTCGGAATTCGCCGATTAAATCCGCCACTGATTATTATATTATACGTCCGAACGTACGTCGGCTATAACGCTAAATTTTTGTTTGTTCGTAGGGAAAGTACGAAATCAGCAAAAGTACTGTATTGACGAAACGCGTTAATCCGTTACACCCGTTGGGTTGTTGGGATATCTTAGCTAAATTCACGCAACACGACAAAGATTTCGCGTGCGTTCAAATGATCATTCAAACGGCAAAGTTATTACCCTTGAATCGTACCAGCTGTGTTTAAACGTAATAATATTTATTTTAACCTTAATGTGCAATGGTGTATTTGTGGAGGTGGTGTGCAGCACGATTGCGCACTTTTTACCTTTTTTTTTTTTTTTTGTATTTCGTCGCGTTTTCGTGGTAAAAAATTATAAGTTTATTCACTTACCTATTATTATTATTTAAGTTTATTTTACGACATTTTCATATTTTTTTTTCTTTTTATCAAATTATGGATGAGTATCTTATATTATAATATTATTTATTTTTGACTATAATATTATGTTTAACGTATTGCTAGATTTTGTTAAATTATAGATGAGTGTATTTTTTTCTTTATTTTTAGACGAATATTATTTATTATTGACTAAACAGTTATAAGAACTTGATTTTCGTAAAAGATGCGCAATCGTGTTATGTTTGCTCAAATAAAAAAAAAGGAAAAATTGTGCAATCGTGCTGTGTTTGCTCAAACAAAAGGTTAGAAGTACGCAAAATCGTGTTGTGTTTGCTCAAATAAAAAAAATTAAAAAGTGCGCAATCGTGTAGCGCCCTTTGGGGAGGGTATGTGGAATAATAAAATAAGTAGTTTTTGTTCACAGCGTACACAGAAATATTAAAAATCACCAATTCAAATAGAATTATTTTAATTTGTCGTAACGTAATGTTTCAGGTAACCGTTGCTCAGAATTTTGAGGGTCATATAGAGATCATGACCCCTGGATATCAAACTTATGTCTTTGTGTTTATTTTAAAATTATCACTTGAATGGCTTTTGAATTTTTCACTTGACAATCTTTACTTTTGCTATATGTAATAATTACCATATTATATATTTTATTATTATTAGAATAGCATTATTACCTAAATTCTAAACATACTGTAATGATAGTCTTCTATTTTTAATAAATAAAAACCTTTATAACACAGATTCAACTCATAGATAATAATTAATGTAGGTATTGTTGCACGATAGTTACCTATTGCCTAACATATCATTTTTAATATACTACACGTTATGAACGATAATAGACTTTTGGTAATTAAAATTTTATTCTACAAATGTTTTTAAAAGTCATTTATAGTGAGAAAGTACCATGGAATTTAAAGGGTTAGAAAAGAAAAATGAAATAATTACTTTCGACCAAGTAAGAATCGAACCGTGACGTGGCGCGTCACCCATGTGATGGGTTATCAAGAAAAAAATATTGACTGTTTGAGATAAAACACGTGAAATTACACAACAATGTAAAAGTTCTAAACAACTGAACTGACTTTAAAAATAATTTGATTGCTTAGACTTTCGAATGTGTATGAATTTCAAGTCCTTAACTAAAAAGACTCATCTTAAAAATGAGCTTTGAATTTAAAAAAAAAGGGTATTTTTTTAGGGGGGGGGAGTAGTTAGGATAAAATCGGAAAATTCTAAATGTCATGTAATAATAAGTTAAAAATAAAAACTGGTCAGTTTCATATAAAAAATATGTATTTCTAAGCACCAAATAATCAACTTATTAACTCATCGTGCGTACTTTAATTCAACGATAAATTTAGAGGACGTATGTATAAATTATCAGTATTTTGAAATAAGCTAGCGGATGGAGTGAACAAAATAGGTATATACACACGATTTTATTTCAAAATGATGCTATCAACGGTTGCCGTTTGTGTAGCATCCGTTTTCCATGACTCTGTTACTCAATAATTTATACACGTTTCTCAATAATTTATACATCATTTCGTATCTTGGCATTACTATCGTTAAATGCTTATGTTAAATACCTTTAATGTAGGTACATAATTTGTTTACAATATACAAACGTGCAATGACGTGTTTTTTCTCAGCAACAAGTTTGATATGTCTTATTCAAAATATTTATCAGTGCAGTTTTCTATGCTTATTGAAAATTGTAATTTTACTCTATGAACACTGAATTTATATTTCTAGAAAAATCACAAAGTAAATGTATGTATTTTATATTATTTTGTACTTCTATTTTATAGTATTCACATCATAGAATTATGCCAATAATTGCAACTCCATAAAATTATATTAATAGCCAAAATTACACTAATAAATAATAATAAACACATTTTACAATAACAGATTAAAACTTGTAATAACGTTTATTATAAATAATTGTGCTACATTATTTTTGAAAATAAAAAAGTTCGTTTTGAAAAATGAATAATATTCATTTTTATAGTAGCTTTTGAAATTGCAGCAAAATATTTCATGCATACATTTAAAAAAAGCCGGACATATTTCGCACGACGGGTGGTATTCTCTTGACGGACGTATTAACGGATCAAAAAATGATGGTTTCCGAGTCGTTTTTGTCAAATTTTGGGTATTTTTTCCGTAAAAGAAATTGAAGAATTGAGAAATTCAAAAAATGACCTCTCTAAAGTACAATCTAGAGGCAAATCCGGTTTCAAAAAGTTATTGATCAAAACTTTTGGACAAGTATTTCTATACGAAAAGTTATACACAGAAAAAAAAAATAATAAACATCATTGTAAAAACACTAGCTTCTTCACTTCTTTCAGAATCTAAAAATGGACAACCAACGTGTTCAAACTATTTTTTTTTGATTATGCAACACTTAGCAGTGTAAAAGAATTACAAAGATTTTTAGGCATGGTTAACTATATGTAGGAAGTTTTATTCAAAAATTAGCTAAGTTAACGAAACCGTTAAGAGACCTTCTTAAGAAAGATAACGAGTAAAATAAAATAAATTTAGTCATTTATGATTAGTCCGTCAGTCCTAAGAAACTTTGATAATTCCAACGGATAGCAGCAAATTTGAAATTGGTTGTGTGCTTTTACAAGAGGGTAGACCAGTTTGTTGTTTTAAATCTAAGAGTTTGTCAGCTAATGAGGTCAATTATGGTCAAATTGACAAAGAATTTTTGGCAGTACTATTTTCGTGCAAAGTATTTCATCATTACATATTATATGGTAAACAGGTAACAATATAAACTGACCTCTCATTTCTTTGATGAACAAAAATATTAGTGATATTAATTCTTCCAAAAGATTACAGTGTATTCGAAATTGGCTTGTTATATTAACTTAGTTCATGTACCTGGTAAGAAGATGTTTATCATCGCATTAGTCGTGCTTGTATTTTGTCCATTGATAAGGAAGTAGTAGATATTGATGTTTCCAACTTAGTTCATACTATTAATATATCAAACAATATTCGAGATGATTTTGAACGTGAAACACAGAATGATAACTTATTAAAGAAATAAAATTGGTTAAGATGTGTTTAAATAAAGTATTCAGTGATTTAAAACCATATTATTTTGACATGCGTTTACAAATTTCTTATGAAAATAATCTACTTTTTCTTAATGGGCGCGTTTTTGTTCCTGAAGTATTAAAATTTTTTAATTTTAAACAAACTTCATGAAGCTCATTTAAGTATTTGTAAGACCAAAGCGAGGGCACGAAAATTATTCTATTAAAAAGGTAGGTATTTACGCGCTTCAACAATGTAATAGGTACAACAATTTTTTTACCATTTTTAAACTTCTACAGAATTTTTCAACACTTTCAGTAACAACTCCCACTATTAAATGATTTTTTTCGACATTAAAAATATATTTTCAAAATAACCGCAACACAAATATGTTTAGTTTTTGATACTTAGGTAAAAAAAAAAAAAAAAAAATGATGGATTCAATTAATATTTCTCATTAAATTTATACTATTACAATAAAATTTAATTATTAAATCGAATTCGCATTGAAATTCACATATTAAACAAAATAATGTTCTTTTTAACACCTGAATTAACTATTAATCATAATTCATAATTAACCGGAATAAATGTACATTTAATCGTAATCAGAAATGTTTAATAACCCCAAACACCCAAATTTTCATTCAACATCTGTACCTAACTAGAAGAATAAACGATTTTGGTATGTAGCACAATTGTATACAACTCGACACTCTCCTCTACCCTGGTTATGCCACTGGGTTAGTTTACAAACAAAATTTGAAAACCCTCCCCATGAGAAAATTCTAGTTACGCTACTGGATGGAGATACTTATAAGTATGAATTTTTTATAGATTAATATAAAAAAATAATTTAAACATCATTACATATCAAATGACTTGAGAACTAAATATAGTTACCTCGTTACTCTACTCCAACTGTTATAGTTCAAATAAGCAGTGTATAATATTGTTTAGAATGTTGTTTTAAAACATAATATTGACAATATTTAGAAAAAAAGGTTATTTGTTGATGACATTAGTAGTAGTGCACCAAAAATTAAATGTTTTAATTATATCAAAAGTATTAAAAATCTTACAATATATAAATTCTTACAAAATAGTACATTTAAAATTTTTTAGAGAATAGGTAAAAAATAGAAAAGTATATAAATCAAAATTATTTTTAGATATTTTAGGCGATGAGAGGATACATATATTATAATGGTGGTAAAACTTGTTGTATACACTATATGCCATAAAATAATCTAAAAAACGTTACATTAAAATAATATAATACTTGTAAAAGACTAAAGTGTATTACTTCTTATTAAATTATTTTTTAGAAAATAACATTCATTACAATTCTATTGAATTATTTAAAAATTGTGTTTCTTATCAGGTTTTAAAGTTCTCCAATTCTCTTTAACAACATTTACATTTGTTTTTTCATGTTTTTTATTGTTATAAAATCCTTTTTGGCGCTTATCAGTCATCATCAAATTGGATACATAATCTTTATATTCTAAGACTTTCGACATAGCTTCTATAACTTCTGAAGATACATTTTTATCATTAAGAGCAGCACCCAGTTTATCCGATAAAACTTCTAACAAATTAAACGAACTATAATAATGTCCATGAACTAGTAATTTATGGTTCTAAAATAGGAAAAAAAATTAAAAATACATATAATAAATAAAAAGTAGTTTAAATGTTTTGTTTTTTATTTTTTTTTTTACTTGTAAATTATGTATGCTAGAAGCACTTTTCATGGTCAATAACATAGGGATATATTCCAGAGCTCGATTGATGTCATCTTTAGTAATCAACAAATATGATACTATTTGGCTTAAAATTCTTTCTTGCTCGATAGGAGAAGTAAATTTTTTTAACATATCCTTTAGCATCTTTTCCACTGGTGCATTTCTATCAGTTTTATACAATGCATATATATAATCGAAAATACCAAAAAAATTTGTGGTTCCCACCACTTTGTTTAAATGACTTAATGCCTTTTCATAATCCTAAAAATAAAATTAATAAATAATAATACATTTATAAATTTATTGAACATAAAAATTGTTACTCTAAGAATTAGGTGCATTTTATTAGTTTATAATTGGTAAAGATTAGACAAATACTTCTTGTAATATGAATATAAATTGTTAGCAAAATAATTGTTTATTATAACTGTCACCTTTTCAGTGTGTAAGTAATATTTGCCGATAGCGCTTTGAATATAACTAGATTCACTTGATCCTAATTTAAAGATAAGTTTCTTAATAGTAGCATTTGTTTTTATGATCGGAATATTTGATAGACTTTTTAAACAATGGTTAAATAAGTGATCATCATTGGTCATCTCCCATGCTTCACTAAAAAAATATTTATAATACATTATTTATAGGATTTAATAATTATTAGTATTTAGTTTACTGAATATAACAAATAAGTATTAATAGGTATCTTTTAAAACTAACTTTATTAATCTTATTCTAGCATCTTCATATTCCACTTTCGTTTCTTCGTCGATTCTAAATTTACTTATTCTAAAGTATGTATTTACTAAATGCAATTTATGATGCACTTTGCCACCGATTTCAACTGCTGTTTTACATACTGCGAACTCTTCATTACACGAACGTATATAATTTTTATCTGTTCCATTCATTGTTCCCTCATGTAATATTTTTGCAATTAAAAAATAATACTCAGATTCGTGTTCATTAAGAGATAAAGCTTTGTATAGACATTCTTTTGATTCGTCTGCACAAATAGTCCCATAAAAATAATGTATAAATAAAGCTTGAATTCCAAACAATCCAGCTCTATTGATATAGTCCATGTTAATTGGCATATCAAAATTCTCCAGCTGAAAAACAACATTGAAATTATAGAGGTTGATTCAGTTATACAGGAAGATTTTAGATTCTGAACGAAGTGAAGAAGCTTATGATTTTACAATGATGTTTATTATTTTTTTTTTTTTTTCTCTTTCTGTAAACACTTTTTCGTATAGAAATACTGGACCAAAAGTTTCGATCAGTATCTCTAAAGAACCGGAATCATACCCAGATGGTACTTTAGAGAGGTCATTTTTCC
>JAIPRM010007377.1:0-17271 GCA_025469315.1 Stegophylla sp. TES_Ste_2020 | reverse complement strand
TAATATTCCGGGCTCTTGACTGCCGGTCCATAAATTCAGAAAACAATTTTTCTTGGGAAATATTATTAATTTGACCTAACTCTAAACCCGACAGTTTTGTTTCCAATTGCTGAACCTTATCTTTTAGTGAATTATTCTCATTAATTACTTCCGTTAATTGTTGAGATAGACTGCCGAATAATGTATCAAATTTTGATTCATGTGACTTAATAGAGTCACGACAAGAGTTGACTGATGTAATAATTTTATTTTGAGTGTTTTTTAATTCTGTTACCATATCCATTAGTTTATTTATTTTAGTAACTACGTTACCGTTAGCAGTTGAGGCAGATTCTGGCTTAGTAGTTGACATTGTTCCGTACGTAATTAGACTATAGATAAGAGAGTGAACAAAACGATAACAACAACTATAAGCTGCGATGGCCACTATACAACTAACAATCTTAATAGCTTAATTCTGCTAATGTCTAAACTACTAAAATCAATACCTTGAAAATCTCATTTACGACATTTTTCATCGTTTTTATTCAAGTTTTTCGGTAGTTTCTCCTTGTACTTTTGAATACTATGTTTTTAGAGAAAGTTGAATACTCTATATTAAGTTATATACTCTCTTAGATTAGAAATGTCGTCTGTTCTGTAGGTTCTTCAGATCAGTTATTTTTTAGATGAACACACATTTTTTTTTTATTAGAAATTAAAACAAATATTTTTTATAATTTCATATAAATTTGAAATACTCAAGAATTCAGTGATATTTTCAATTTGAAATACATTAAATGAAATATTTAAATTTTAATACCTACTCTAATACTGCTGCATTCAATAAAGATATACCTACCAATAAATTAATATAATATTACACAATATTAATTATTTTTACCATTATTATTTTACAATATATTTTAATATATTAAGCAAAATAATTTAATCTCAAGTAGATTTTACAAAATATTGTACTATAAATTATTTATTTACTTAAATGTATAGTTAAACGAATAACAAGTTCATAAATTAAATAGGTATATTAAATAATACCTACCTTAATCATATTCAACATTACAAAATCTTATTAAATATAATTTAAAAATGTATATTAAATGAAAAAATAGTGCTAAGGCAAGTTATTCTTGATTGATTTCTTATTTGATTCGAATGACGCCAAAATTTCGTCGAGAGATTTTCCTTTTGTTTCTGGCATTATAAATGCACCATATAAGGCACTTGCCACACAAAATCCTGCAAATACTGACCAAGTATACACTACTCCGAATCTCAGCACCAACGAAGGATATACTTTAATGACCAAAAACATTAACTCATATCCGCAAATCTGTACGATTCCACTCATTACACCTAAAAAACATCGTTAATCATTTAAAATTGTAAGTACTGTAGTTGTAAAACTATTACTTAAAGTATAATATTTTTTTTAAATCCAATATATACTTTCAAATACTAATCACTGCTATATGATAATAAAAGTATTATACAATTTTATTGGCCCGTCTAAATCCCGTCAAAGTCTGGTTTAGTCGTTTCGAATATTAGCCCGTACAAACAATTAATATTCTTTTTAATTTATATAGAAGTTGTCTTTAGAATGTTATGTTACCATGATTACTAAATTCAACAAATTATATAAACGTGAAAACACACTTTAAGCTATTTCTACCCTATGAAATAGTGTGAATTTTGAAAAATAATTTTTTTATTACACCCCTACGTGGTGGTGTGAAGGTACACTGAAAGTTTCATATGAATAGGGATGGCAGTTTAGGCTCTACATTGATTCGCATTCAGTTAGTTAGCCGTCAAGACAAAACCAAGTATATATGTATATATATATCAGAACAAATTGAAATAAAATCTTATGTAATAATATACTTTCTTTCCAAAGCAAAACATTTTGAAAAAATAGATGCAAAACGTACTATTTCTTTAAATTATATAAAAACGTGCCTACTATAGTACTATATTTTATGGAAATAGTACTTTTTGTACAATTAATGAATATGTAATATTAAATTTAGCATATCGAACTAAAATATTTTTATGGGAAGTAACAAAAAAACAATTACATTTTTTTAATTTTCTTGTATTATTACCAAATTTTCTCTATGATAATTCAATCGTTCCTAAAAATAAGACATACATACTGAAAAAAGTGAAAATGAAAACAATACGTTTTGGAATGACGCCTCACAAGTACGTTTTAAAATATTTACAAGCTAATGAAGTATGTAAAAATATATAATTCCACCAAAATACGTAAAATCTAAAAAAGATCGGGTGGAAAAAGATTGTTCGCAATAGTGTATCACTGCCTAAACTATGTACAGCCATGTACAGGGTGATTCATTAAGCATGCTCACCCCTTTTTGGCCGTAAAAATGGAAAAATTTAGAATTTATTTTTAGGAGTGTTTAACTTAATACAAAAGCTATGTTTACTATCACTTTTTTTTTTCATGTCACCTTAAGGATGTTCTGTAGGTTGTGGTGATAGTATATCATCAAAATTCAAAAGTGCAGTTTATATTTTACAACATCGAGAATTAATTGGGTTTTAGCTGATAAAATCATAAATTCATAATAATTACGGCGTAAATACGTCTGGAACTGACAAATGGGTCTAAAAAAACTGTTATCCTTAATACATAAATCTGAATTATTCAAAAACTATTTGTAGAATTTTGATTTTAAAACCTCAAGTCACAGAAAAATAAACTGAATAAAATTCCGTAGTTAAAATGGGGGAAAGGGCCATTTGAAAAAATAGTTTGTATTGCCACAGGACATCCTTAAGGTGACATAAAAAACAAAAGTTATTGAAAACATGATTTTATAGTAACTTAGACACTCCAAAAAAAGAATCCAATGATGTTGATAAGGATAATTCCAATTTGATGTAAATATTAGAAATGTAAAATTTACGTACATTTTTTTTAGATAAATTTACCGGTAAAATATACGTAAATATGGTAAATTTTGATTTTTTTTTTTGTAACATAGCCATAAGGGTACCCTAGAAAGTATCTCTTCTCCTCTATTACATAAATATAGTATAACTATGGTAGGTATTGTTTAATCAATTGTTTACATAGTATAGGTACTAGCTTTACTAATGTGTATTTTTGATATGCTTTAAATAGAATATTCAAATTTGTTTGCTTAATATTAATTAAATACATACTACAAAAAAAATAAAATTTTAAAAATACTTTTAAAAAAATTCTTTTTTAATTACAAAATTAATATAAATTTATTTAAAAAAATATTTTTAAAAAAATTAAAAGCCCCCCCCTTATTCAATTTTTTTAATCATAAATTTATCACAATTAATTTTTTTAAAAAAAACATTTTAATTAGAATTATTCAAATATTTATGTGTTAATAAAATAATTTAAGATTATCATGCCTATATTTTGAGTTGTAAATTATTTTATAATTATAGTAGTTTAAATTATAATAAAATTTTGTATTAATCACATCAAAATTAATTATTATAACAAAAAACATAAATAATTCTCAACACACAAGCATATTAATGGCATGAAGGGTTTATTAATCAATATTCGTTTTATTAATACTAATTATACATACCATTTTACTTATACAGTTTAACCAATTGATAAGGATTATCATAAATTCATTAAAGATAAAATTCAGAATATACAATATTCGACTGTTTTGAGGTTTTAATACAAAATACTTATTCCTTTAATTTAAACTTCATGTTTTATATTATACTTCATAATGTTGGGTTATAAATGTAGGCTTTGTTGTAAAAACGTAAAATTTAAAGGGTCACTCGTTAATTAATTCGGTAAAAAAAAATCTCTACCTAGTAAATATCCAACCAAAAAAAAAATTCAAATTTTTCCATTTTCACGGCTAAAAAAGGTGTTGAGCAAGTTCAATGAATCACGCCGTGTGTAGTTAATACTGTGTTTAAAACAAAGAAGTCGGGATTCACCTCTAATGGCCATCGGGAACACCTCACCGCACAGGGTCCAGGGTAACGGTAATATGGCCAGCAGGGCGAAAAACATGTATGCGATGAACGCGACTATCAGCAGCTCGCCGTACGGTGGGTCGGCAACGCCCTTGTACACGGTAACGTACGCGACGATGATGCCGAGCGAGATGGCCATACCGGAGCCGGAGACGACGGTGAGTCTTCTGCGGCTCACGTTGTGCATGGCGGCAAACGTGAGACTGCCGATCACGCGAGCGATGGACAGGTACAGGGTGACAGTGACGCCGTCCCACTGCACGCGACAGTCGCGCAGCACGTCCACCGAATAGAACAGCAGCACATAAAACCCACTGCACTGCTGGCACACGAAGAAGGCGAGCGTGAGCACGGTGGGCTTCCACACGGTAGGCTGCGTAAACAGCTTCCACGGGGACACCGCAGGCTGCGCCGCATCCTCAGTGATCGCGGTGGTGACCGGCTGCGCCGCGGCGCCAAGCCACTTTTCCGCGACCTCCGCTTCCCGATCCCGGCCCTTGGACCTCAGCCACGACGGCGACTCAGGCACCAGGAACAGCGACGCGCAGCCAGCTGCGCTCATCGCGAACATCATTACGCACATGGTCTGCCAGTGGAAGAACAAGGCCAGTCCGCAGCTGCACATCATGCCGAGGCCCACTAATACTGTGGCCACCGAGAAAGCCAACGGCCGGTACTTGGTGGGACATACCTCGGCCATGTACAAGTACGCACACGTCGCAGAACCTGCATCAATATTGGCCTATATCTGTTGTTTCTTTTTAACTTTTTGGTACTCTAAACATGATTATTAAAATTATTTTTATGAGAGGGCCTACGTCTGAGGTTGACCAAAGTGGCCTGGCCTGAAAAATTTTTGAACCTCTGATTTGTGTGAAAAATTTATTAATATTTGTTCTCTATTTTCTTCTTCTAAAACTAAATATAACTTGTTTCACGCGTTATTTGTTAAAAAATTCTACCCTAAAATGACATGGTGTCACATCAGTTTGCAACAATATGATGTTAAAGGGTGTAAGATGGTGCCTAAAGCATCATATTAATGATGCAAGATTCGTGATTGTCGATAAGAATTAATTTTTAAATTATATTTTTACTTCAATAATTTACTGGGTGACTGTCATTAACGGTACACAAAGTATAAAAAAAAATAGTGTATAGTCATAAGTCATAACCTAAAGATAATATTAACTGTAAACATTAAAACATATTACGTCATGTCTTAGTGATGTTAGACCACTTGAGACTGAAAAGATATCGAAATTATTCCAATTCGTTGGAAACTTGTACTCACATTATGGAAAAAAAATTGGACAGCATCGGAAAAATTTCCATTAAAGGACATTAACGGTGAACGAATGGTGGAGGGAGGAGGGCTCTCCCCCTCCCCTTGCCAAAAAATAAAAAATAAAATTATTTAATAAGTTATTTCAAACAATAAATGAATATATTATAAAAATATTTATTAAAAATTATTAGTATTAATTCTTATTTTTTACCCTCTCCCCACCCTAAAAAAAAAATAAATCTTTCATTCCTTGCAGAATATGAAAATATGAATGGAATGAAAATTAAAACCATAACTTCCTTAATAAAATTTAAAAAAAAGTAATTCGAATATCTTTTTTACATTTTAATATTTTAGTAATTGATAAAAACTTACCAACAGTAGTTCCTAACAAGATTCTTCCTATAATAATTATTTTAAAAGAATCAGCGTATGCAAGTACCAGCCAACTCATAATGTTTGGTATGTAAGCAACTTGAAGTGCTTTTCTTCTACCGATTCTATCTGTTAATATTCCAATTACAACCAAGCCAGTAGGACACACGAGTAATGGAACACTAGCTAAAATAAACAAATATTATTAAAATGCTGTTTTTACAATGATGTTTTTTAAATTCAAAAATGATAAAATCATTTTGTTATTCAGGTATTAATAATATAATTAAACGATTTTAACTAATGCAATACATTATTATATTCTTAATTTATTAAGAATAATAGAAATAGAATTTTTAATTTTCAATATTAAGTTTGAAATATAATATTATGACTGATGGAACTAAACAAATGACAATAATCATAAGTCAACTTTTTTCTCTATAACCGTTCATAGTTAGTATTTAAACGGAATTCCTTAGTTTTACCATCTAAAGTATTTTTCTACGCCGAGTTCGTCGGTGTGAACTGAAATCCACGTGCATCAATAGTTTTTTAATTATTTAATTTTGAAAATTCAGTATTTTCTGTTATTATATTAAATACCTCTATTCAATTTTTTCGATTCTTTTCTTTTAGTACAGCGGAATGTCAAATAACGAATTCGAATCTTACCCGTAAACTAAATTATTTGCTTTTTTTCGACCGTTACTGACCAAACGTGACACGATAAACATTAATAATAATCATGCTATAGGGAATTAATGTTTATTTACGATAATTAGAGTCGATTTATTATTTTATTATGATATTTATATATTATTGTAATTTTAAATTATTTAGTGAATATTTATTAAGTTTAAGGGAATATAACATGAAAAATCAATTTTAATTTTTCGTTAATATTATATGCAACAAAATAATTTTTAGTTCAGCATTTAAATTCAATGAGTGTGCATCTGTATAATATTTGAGATGTACAATGTCAATGTACAATCACACAAAAATGAACTTATGTTATTATTCTGGTCAAATTTCGACCATTTGGTGATATACTAGTACTGATTATACAAATTTGATCATTCACAAGAATAATGAATTAAACATGGATTATTATGTTATTAAATTAAATCAACAATCGTTAAACATATTGACATTTACTACTATTTTATATTAGCTGAAGTTCCGCTCAGAATCATTTTATTGAGGAAATGATTTATTATTTCTTTGAAATTTAATACACCCGGCAAGTGTATCTCACTCGAGATGCAAAGAATACCTGTGGTGCGAAGTATATCCGGCATTATTTTTCTTTTCTTTATTTATTAGGAAAAAAATGTAAAATAAAATAAAGTTAAGTAAAGTAAACTACATAGTAAAATAAAGTAAAGTAAAGCAAAAATAAATAAAGTATAAACAGAAAGCCGGACATACTTCACACCACGCGTATTCTTCGCTCTCGGTTCAGATACTCTTGGAAGGTGTGTTGAAAATCATAAGCGTAATTACGGGGGTGCACGACGGTGCACTCGCACCCCCTGTAATTATGTAGTGGGTGCAAAGATATACTTTTGCACCTGCAGAATCTTATGATACAATAATTAAAATTTGATTAATATATGTATTTGAATCGTGAATGTTAGAGTATGAACGCCAAGCACAATTGGACAAAATCCGATTATTCAGGAAAAATAATTAAAATTTTCCGTTCCTTTTCTTTTACATTTTGATCTATTAAAACAATAAATAACAATGAAAAAAAAAATAAAATAAAAATAAAATTTATTATAATATGAAAATCAATTAATGCCGAATTACCATGTACAAATCTAAAGATCTAAAGCCGAACGTAACAATAAAATCATATATATTAATATTACACTTATTTAATATCTATGTAATATGTGTATAATACTGTAATATAAAATTAACATTTATATTATAAACATAATAATACTATTGCATCGGTTTTCAGTCATTGCACTGCTGTAGTGATGTGGGTTTTTTTCTTACTTTTTTTTATTATTATTTTTTTTTTTTATTACAATTTGGAGTAAATTTGGGTACTCGTTTATTTTCTAAAGGAACGACATAGGCTAATTCCTTTTTTTTTCTTAAAGAAAAAGGAAGGTACGAGTTCCTTTTTAAAAGTAACGATGTAAACACTGAAAAAACATATATTAAAACAAAAATGGGCCAGAAAGTCTGAGTTGTTTAGCTATATTAGAAATTGAAACAGATTTTATTGATAAAGAAAAGTTATTAACAAATTAAAAAGAAGGTAATCGTACTGTATCCAGGCGTCACTTAGATTTGACATAAATATTAATATTGATGTAGATAAACAAAAAAAAATTTATGGAATTTTAATTTTCATTCGTAGTTTTGTAAGTTTTTAAAATTTATATAAAAAATAGAACTATCAGTCCTACCCGCTGCCATCTGCATAATTGCACCCGCTGAAATTTTTCGAAATTACGCCTATGTTGAAAATGATGACTATTTTTGTTCTTTATACTAATAACTTCCTTTGTCAAAATCGTACTATTGAAGGAATGATTTATCGTTTCTTTAAAAATCTACACATCTACTAAAAATATCTGACTGAGTAGCGAAGAATACCCGTGATGCGAAGTTTAATCCGGCTTTCTTGTCTTCACTTTTCTTATATTTGCTTTATTTTACATTCCTATATACTTTACTTATCTTTCCATTTTTTTAGTCTAGGGGCGGTAATTTTTATTCTGTACAGAGACGGAAAATCACTTAATCCACCCCTTAGTATGAAATCCGACTATCTGAATCATCCGAATAATCGGATATCTAAATCCAGATTTGAATTAAATTCGGATTTGTGAGATTATCCGAATTTATGGATTTGCATTTTAAGTGACTATAAATTATTTTAGTGGTAAAATAAATAAGTTTATTTTATTATAATGAAAATTTAACAGTTAATTAATATTTAAGTTACACGAACTAAAACTAAAGTATAGCGATAGTGAGGAATGTATTGGTTTTACAAATCTGTGTGTGTTTTTTTTTCGTATGTATGTAATCACGAATTCGGGTAGCAATACTGGTCAAAAAGTTTTGATCAGTAACTTTATAGATCGGAAATTTTGCTTTGTTGGTACTTCAAGGAGGTAGTTTTTCCATATTCTCAATACTTTTTCTAAGCTTGTGCCTAGACTATCCAAAAATTGACAAAAAACGGTAAAAAACGACAAAACACGAATTGCCTTAAATTCGATTTTTTATTTTTTACATAACTTCCAAAATAAAGAAGCTAGAAATTTGAAACTTTTGCCAACTACTGAAAATAGTCACTCGCATACCTCATAAAATTTTTAAAGATATTTGACAATTTTTAAAGTAACTACGGCATTTTGAAAACTACAGAAATTTCTCATTTTTCGTTAGTTTTTTACTCATAAAATTGTAATGTATGAATATTAAGAGCTGAAAATTTAATTCAAACATATTTATATGTATTCCTAACGGTAGTGTAAAAATCTCAAAAGTAAGTCAAGTTTTTGTTTTATAACTTTTTAAAGTTGATATTTTGATAGAAATTATTAGTTTTACTTAAAATTACACACTTCAACGCATATTAAAAATTATTGGTATGACCTATCTTTACGAAACTTGGTACATAGACAGAGAATTACAATACAATTATTTTGGTGTAGTAAAATTTTTAACGGACGAATAATTGAAAATTTTATAAGATTATAATTGAAGAAAAATCAGAAAAAATACTGACAAATATTCTGGGAATATTGAAATAATTATCATCATGAAATCAATTTTAGTTATTTAGTAATAACTTCCAAAATAATAGAGATAGGAACTTGAAACTTTCACCAACTACTAAAAAATAGTTACGCGCACATCTCATACAATTTTCAAAGACATTTGGCCAATTTTGAGGAAATTACGATATTTTGAAAATTTCGAAAATTTGTCGTTTTTTGTTAGTTTCTAATTCATACAATTTTTATGTTTAAATATTAAGAAATAAAAATTTAATACAAACATACTTGTATGATTTACCAACGGCCATAAAAAAATTTGGAATATTGTAAGTCAACTTTTTTTTTATAACCGTTGTACGTTAGTATTTTGACGGAATTCATTACATTTACATAAAATTACACATTTAAACGCATATAAAAAATAATTGGTTCAACCGATCTTTATGAAATTTGGCACTTGCCTTATTTATTAGATAAAAAAATAAATAAAGTAAAATATAGACAAGAAAGCCGGCTATACTTCGCACAACGGATATTCTTCGGTCTTCGGGTCAGATACTCTTGATGAGTGTGTTGAAAATGACGACTATTATTATTCTTTATATTATTAACTTCTTTCGTTCAGAATCGTCTCATTGAATAAATCATTTATCGTTTCTTTTAAATTGTAGACACCTTTCAAGAATATCTGACCCGAAGAGCGAAGAATATTCTTGGTGAAAAGTATATCCGGCTTTCTTGTCTATACTTTACTTTACTTTACTTTACTTTTTTGATTAATAACTAAAACAACAAATTATTAAATCTAAAAATATGTTATAGAATTAAATTTATTAGAATAAAAAGATAGGTACTTGAACAGCAAATTGAAGTCGGATTATCAAAATTATCCGGATATCTCGGATAATCCATCAAATCCAGATGAGCCCATCAATAATTTTATTACATATGGTGTACCGTCATTTCGACGCGCGTCAAATGGATGCGGTCATTTCGGCGCAAGACATTTCGACGCATGCGACATTTCGTCGAGTGAAATTTCGACGCATCTACATTTCTACAAATGTCGATTTGACGCATTTTAAAATAATTATCGAAGGCTATATGATTTTTATGTTATAATACTAAAGAACTATTTAAATACCATAATTCTAAAATTGGGTATATATTTATATAAAAATAAAAATAAAATCAATTTAAAAACTATTTTTATACTATAATTCTAAAAGTAGGTATATATTTATATAAAAAATAAAAATAAAATCGTTTTGTAAGTTAAAAATATATATACTCCTACTTATAGATTTTTTTTTCAAAAATGACATGACTAAAACAAATGATTTTTAAAAATACAATTTTAAATACATTATAAATTATAATATAATATACGAGTAACATAAATATAATGATATCGATAATTATTATAAAATGCGTCGAATTGACATTCGTCGAAATGTAGACGCGTCGAAATTGCATGTGTCGAAATATCGCACGCATCGAATTGTCTTGCCTCGAAATGACCGCGTCCATTTGACGCGAGTCGAAATGACGTAGATTCAATAATTTTATTACATATAAATATCATTTCAATTTTAAAATGAAATCAAGCATATGCGTCCATATAATTCATAGCACGTTCGGTCCAAAATATTTAAGCGAACGTGCTAGTTGATGCCAATGCAAGTTTTTGTCAATAAAATTCAATTTTCACTCTTATTGCATCCTTAATTAGTCCAAGATGCTAGTTTTTAATTCATAAGTACGTGACTTAAGATTTTTTCAAAGAAAAAAGTCACATACCGTCAAGTCAAATGACCTAGCTGGCTAATGTACATCCCCTAAACGTGAAACAAGGCGACATGAGAACGTTCATTGTTTTTCACAAGTGCGTCAGAGGCGAAAATATGGAAATCGAAATTCTGCCGCTGTATGGTAGTAACTAAATGGCAATTTCTAACGGCTCGAATGAGTTTATCTAGACCAGCGGTTCTCAACCATAGAGTCGCGACCCAATTTTGAGTTGCGAATAATTTTGATTGGGTCGCTAAAAATTTAAAACGTTGATATAATATTTAATTTTGGACAAACAATGTGAAATAATTTTAAAAATAACTAATAAAACTTCTTTTGTAAATAATTTGATAAATAAGCTTATAATTTATCAATTTAGACGTTGAAAATACATGAAGAATAATAGTTTTTTTTTAGTTACGATAATTGAAAAAATTAAGTGGGTGTGGGAAGATGGCTCCCCATTGAAATTATTTTCAAAAAGGTCGCAAGAAAAATTAGGTAAATATCTTGGGTCGCAAACTTACGAAAATTGGGAACCGCTGATCTAAACCTCTCTATTCCCATTGTGTGTTAACAATAACCTGTCTATTTTTGTCTCTATTCCCGTGGCTCACCCAATATACTCAAAATTATATTAAAGATTAGCTCAATAAACTAAATTTTAAAGTCAAATTTGCTAATCGAATAATAGGTACTGGTAGTAAAAAAAGCCATACTTTGCTCTTCGGGTAGGACTTGGTGAGTGTATTAAATTTTAAAGAAACGATAAATTATTTCTTCAATAAAACGATTCTAAGTGGAGATTCAATTTATATAAGACAGTTTAACTTAAAAACTATAAAGTTTCCGGCATTATTACAAAAAAAAAATTATTTCGGCATTATTATAAACCACTTTAAACTGAGAAAGGGAAAAAAATTGATAAGAAAAAAGTGCTCGTACATTTTTTTTTTCATATTTCAAACATTTTCTTTCATCAAAATTTTTCCATATTATTTTTTATCTATATAATATATGTATAAAGTATTTTTTGTCAAAATTTGTGTACTTTTTCCCAATTTTTGGAAAACTATTGAGATTTTCGAAAAATTACCTCTTTAAAGTACCATCTAGAATAAAATTCTGATTCATAAAGTTCCTTATCGAAACTTATATGCAAGTATTTCTAATGAAAGAGTGTTCATAGAAAAAACTCAACACAATTATAAAAACATAAGTTTTTTCACTTCACTTAGAATCTAAATAATTTCCATTACTTTCCGTTATTTATGTAAACTGAATATTTTATTTAAGTTTACAAATATGCTTAAATTTACATTTTTGTACAATTCGGTTCAGTCAATTTTTATTTATAAATGCTTTAATTGTCAAAATATGATAATATGTATCATCTGCATGAATAATTATTTAAATCGACTTTAATTATTCTATAACTATTCCAAAACACCAAAACTAATATTATATGGCTAAAAGTATTCATTATTTTATTATCTAAAGGTTTTTGTTTTTTAAAAATTTAGTGTAAGACTGATTTTAAATTTAAAATATTATGTTACCATACTACTACATTCCAAATACACTAATATCGTAGAAAAGGTTTACCTAATGCACTATGTAATCATCATTTTCAACTTAACAGGATTTTGAAAAAAAAAAAAAAATATTTTTACGAATTTATATGCTCTTAATGCACGTTATAATTTTAATTACCATAATTCTAACACGAACTATGATATTTTTTACAGAATAGGTATCTAGTAATTACCTTTACTTATTTATTAATAACTTTTATCTGTTGTATATTAGACAATATATAAACATACCAATCCAAGATGCATCTTCACTATCTATTTTTATTTTAGATTGTGGTTCTTTTAATTTTGCCAAAAGAATAGATGAGAATACATAAGAACATCCAATAACAAATTGAATGAATGTCATTAAACAGGTACATAATACCTAAAATTGAACAAAAAATATAATATTTCAACAACAATAAGTATTTTTATTAAATGCTATGTACTTACTAGCTTTAATTGACGATTGAATTTAGCGTTTAACATATTGAAAAAAAATGCTGTAATTCATAAATACAAAAAAAAAAAAAAATGATATGTGACTAAACTTGTTAACTCATTCTTAGCAAATGATTGACTATATTAATACAACGATAATTTATTAGCGTTGTTACATTGATAATATTTAGCATATTATGTAATGCCCCTTGAATTAATGCGTGTGTATTAATGTAGAATATGCCTACTGTTGATATAAATTATCATAATCAATGGCGTACATAGAACTTTGCAATGAGAGGGGCTAATAATAAAAAATATATATTTCTAATTTCATTTGATTTGAAATCTATAATTTTAGGGACCTATGCAGAATTATCATTTTCACCCTGTGGTAAAATGTCAGTGAAGTTAGTTTCTACCCCCCCTTAAACGGTAGCACGTCAATTAATTTATCGCTAATAAATTCATCGTATGCCAATTCATCGTGGGCAACTTATCGCAACGTCAACTCATCGCAACGTCAACTCATCGTAACGTCAATACATCGTGACAACTACTATGTTCATCGTATGTTAATCAACCAAATGTATAAATACATATAAATTCGAAATTTTCCTTCCCATTTTAACACAGACTTAGGACTGTCAACACATTTACTTTTTAAGTGTAGATATGGTTGAAAATGTTGTCTTTAAAAAAAAATCTTAGTACTAAAGTGAAAATAATTAATGGTAAAAATTATAAAAATGTAAAATATTATATTGAAATTATAATATTTTACATTTTTACAATTATATTGCAATTATATTTACAATTATATATAATTAAAATATTATATTACAATTATAATATTTTACATTTTTACAATTTTTACCATTAATTATTTTCACTTAAGTACTAAGATTTTTTTTTAAAACAACATTTTTAACCACAACTACAATTAAAAAATGAATGTGTGTCTAAAAGTCCTAATTCTGTTTTAAAATGTTGAATTTATAAGTGATTATACATTTGGTTGATTAACACAGTCTGATGGACATTGTAGTCATGATGAATTGACGTTGCGATGAGTTGACATCACGATGAATTGACGTCGCGATAAATTAACCACGAAGAAGTGACGCGCGATGAATTGACGTATATCCCCATTAAACACCCCCCCCCCCTGAGTAAGTTTATATTAAATATATGGTCGTAAAACTAAAATCATCGATGGTCCATAACATTTATTACATGACAAAAAACTAAAAGTTTATAATATTTTCAAATTCCACATTCAATGAAGGTAACATTGTTTGATAATTTTATCGAATCTGATGAATCCTATGTGAGATAGGATAGGTAGTAAATTCTAAAAAAAATTCTATTTGTTTAGATTTGAGGATCAATATTTTGGATTTATCACTTAATAAATAAAATTAGTTTTGCATAATTGTTTTACATATAGTGGTATTAGGTTATTTTCGAAATTTTGAAAATAACATGTTTAAAGTATGGTCTCAATGACAATCACCACTGAACATAATATGTGTGTGTGTGTGTGTGTGTGTGTGTGTGTGTGTGTGTGTAGATATATTGAACATAACAAAATTAAAAAGCATATACATTTATTACCTTTTTAATAATAAAAAATTTGATATTTTTATTCTTTTTTTTGTACAATCCAACTTAATTTTACCTATTTAGTATATACATTAGTTGAGAACAATATATTCTCAATTTCTGGACATTTAGTATAATTTATCTTGATTAAACTTAAAAATTAGAACATTTAGTAAAGAAAAGATTTAGGACAGTATTATTTTTGACTTTCAACTTCCATAACGTGTAAAACAAATTTTTATTATAATTCATCACACTTGTGAATTTAATTTTTAGAAAAATCTTGGTACTTAAATCTCTAATAAAGACTAATCCGTTAATTTTCTACGATTTTTTTTAAGTATACGCTGATAATACGTCAATTAATGATATTATGACATATTTAACAATATTATTAAATTATTCGCAAACTTTAAAAAATAGGAGTAAATAAACGGATTAATCTTTATTAGATATATATCAGTATATTATCATGGTGTATCAGTACGATTTGACAAATGCTACAATAACTTTTAATCAATTAATAATTTTTAACTTTAAAAAAAAAATAAAATATATTACTACAACATTGAGCCAGATACAATAAAAAATATAAGTTTAGATTCTGAGCAGAGCGAAGAAGCTTATGAATTAAAATTATGTTTTTTTTTCTTCCTCGTCCTCTAAACACTTTTGCGTATAATAATACTTATACGAAAGCTTCGATCAGTCATTTTTTGAATCAAAATTCAACTCTAGATATTATTTTATACTTAGCATTTTTCGAAATTCGCATTATAAAAGAAATGATTTATCATTTTTTAAAATTCAACACTTTCGGCAAGAGTATCTCACCCGAGGTATAAAGAACACCCCAAGGTACGAAGTACACACTTTTTTTTAGCCCAGATTTTCAAATTTGATATTTTATACTACAATTTTAGAAAAAATTCAAAATAGCTACTTTGTGAATCCGATCTTTAGAATAAGGTACCTAAATCTCTAATAATGGTTGATCCGTTCATTTTATATGTGTTTTTTCGAATAATTTAATAATATAGGTAAATATAAGTAATAATAATGGTGATATCATGACGTATTTAATAATATTAAAATTATTAAATTACTCTCAAAATTAAAAAAATTACATAAAATGAATCGATTTACCTTTATCAAAAATTTAAGCACCAATGTTTTTCAAAAAATTAAGTTTACAAAATGCCTATTCTAATATTTTTTGAAAACGATAATACACAATTTTAAATTTTAAAATTTTGGTCCTGAAAAAAAATATATATACGTTATTATTGAAGCTTGTAGCATAAGCGTAAATTGAGCTTTTTAATTGAAGGGCTAGATATTCTTTTATAAATTAGGAGAAGGCTTGTAACAATAAGACAGTTACACAATAAAAATGTAACAGTGAGACAGATATTTTTTTAAAAAACTGTGGAATTTCAGAGGAGCTATGAACATTACATTTTTAGAGGGACTAAGCCCCCCTAAGTCCCTCCCATTTTACGCCTATGGCTTGTAGCCTATGCTGTAGTAATAATTTTCTAAAAAAAGAAAATCAACAATTATTAATAAAACAAAATTTATTATATTTTTTAAACCCTATTGGAACACCTTGTATATGGCAATATTTTTAATTTTTGCCCAATTTTGTAGGTAGGATCCTTCGATTTTCACCAAATTTTAGTATGTTCAAGCACCAAAATTTTGAGAATTTTTCAGATATTTTTAGGCGCCTACACCTGTGATACACTCCCTAGATTCTAGAAGGTCCAAAATAGGCCCATTTTCGCCCATTTTCAGAAATGCATGACTCTATGCTCAGTGAGCCGATTTTAATGTCACTCTATTAACTTTTTGTTCAAAGTTTCTAGCTTTAATTAAATCTTTATGTTAGTATTTCATCCATCGAATGGCGTCTGAGCTACTGCCATTTAAAAATACTTTTTTTTTTGAAAATCGCGTTTTTTTGCGTTTTCGAACTAGTGTAAGTTTTTTATGGCATTTTTTAAAGACCTCGATATTTATTAAAAATAGTATTTTAATTTTGTAACAAAATCTTGGTGGAAAATTTTTTTGCCTGAGTGTCTAATTTTATATGAAACACAGGGAATTGAGTATATTGCGTCCTAAGTGAGCACACACATGCAGCTACTAAGACATTTATACATCATTTTGAGAACACTAAGACTTCCTATAACTTATAAATTCTAAAAATATACTTTTAAATATTAAATTTGAGAAGTGGTAAAAATTTCAAGGTGGTTTAGAACCAAATTTATGATAGTTATAACCATAGGCGTCTCCAGACTTTTTTCCAAGGGGGGGCAAACGTAATTAAAAAATTAATTTTTAATTACTTTTCCACATGTAACTATGATACTGTTTTGAATATTAGGTGATGTATATTTGGCATTTCCCGCGT